>CAUYRT010104541.1:0-52166 GCA_963574885.1 Lepilemur ruficaudatus | reverse complement strand
TAGATGAGGAAGGATAGTGTATGTCAGAGATTAAGTAACTTGTCTAAGGTACCCCAGCAAGTAAATGGCTGAGGTGATCCAGGGCTTGGAGCTGGGACCCACTGTGCTTGGTGAAGAGCAGAGCTCAGTAAATAGAGGCTTCAATTCTATCATAGGAAAATTAGGCTGGAGGAACGGTTTTACTAAAAAACAGGAATGGAGAACTGATTGGACGGCATGAATATTTTTTTACAGCAGTGTCAAAACATCACTCTTATCCATGTGTGTGCTCTTTGTGGTCTTCTTTCATTGTGGGCCAAACATGGCAGCTGCTGGGAAGGAAGGTGCGTGGAGGCCGTTATTACAGCCCCTCATTTCATCTGTCCCGTAGTTGTGTTAGTTGAAACCAGAAGTTAAGATCGAGACGTTTTTATATCTCATTGAAACCTATCAAAGATCTCAGGTTTCATTTAAGTAAGTTTTGAGAGTGGTCTGACAAGTATTAACTGACTTAATTCATACATAGTGATTAGTTTCTAAGATCTGTAAAAGAAACCAGCTCACTACAGCAACTAATGCCAATTATACAATTGCACAGAGGTGTATTTTGTTGTAAATGAAAAAAAAACTTTAAAGCTGGGCATAACAATTTACTAGGGCTGCTATAACAAAGTACCAGAAACTAGATGGTTTAAACAGAAATTTACTTTCTCACAGTTTTGGAGGCTAGAGTTGGGGATGAAGGTGACAACAGGGTTGCTTCTTTCTGAGGGCTGTGTGAGAGAGAATCTGTTTCGTGCTTCTCACCTACCTTCTGGTGGTTTTTTGGCAGCCCTTGGCTTGTGGAAACACCACTGTGATCTCTACCTTCATCTTTACAGGGTGTTCTTCGTGTGTGTGTGTGTGTGTTCAAATTGTCCTTATATAAGGACGCCAGCTGTAATGGACTAGGGCCTGCCCTCATGACTGACTTTAACTTGATATGACCTCTGTAAAGACCCTATCTTCAAATAAGGTCACATTCTGAGGGACTAGGGTTTAGGACTTCAGCACAAAAATTTCAGGGGCACAATTCAACCCTTAACCCTGAGCATGGACAACTGTGCGTCACATATACCCTCTGCCTGGTGGCTCTGCCCTCCCACCTCCACTAGCTGGTGTTACAGGTAGAATGTCTAGTTTATTGAATATGTTCTATTAAGAGGGTATAGCTCCTGTCCAGGATAATACCCAAATAATGAAACCCAACAGTGCGCTTTGAAGTTGGAATTTCTCCCCTCTGCCAGCCCAAACCTGCTTCAGGCTTAGAAGCGTGTGGTGGGAAAGTGGATGTTGTCGGCTTCCCTCCTTGTTCTGCCTCTTCTGCCCTTCACATCTGCTGTTTGTGGCCTTCACAGAATCAGGCCTAGAGGTGTAAGGGACAAAAGCCATTCGCTTGATGGCTGGCATACTTTCCCTGCACAGGTGCCCTCCGGATGGCAGATGTGTGGCTCTCGTTGGCAGGTTCCTGGGGGTCACCTGCCAAGCCTCCCCTTTAGCTCACTCGATGCAGTGGGCCTCTCCTGCAGCTGGCCCTTGCTCTTGCGCTCCACCCTCTGCTGGCTATCCCCACCCCCTAGACCATGCTGTCTCGGGAAGCTATCTTTTTAAGGTGATGCTCTGCTGGCTGTCTTCCATGGGGTCTGGTTTGGTTCGTGGGAAAGGAGAACCTTTGCTGTTAAGGAGGTAGAGTGTACTCCCAGGGCAGCCTTTTAAACTGAGGTAATGGGTAGATAGAGCTTAGCCACGGTGTCTCACCTTTAGACTTGCTTTTCAGGCTTGAGTCAGATCCTAGTTTCTGTGTCCATCTAAGTCTCGGAGATACTCATCCAGCTTTTCAGGTAGTTCCTTTGAAGCCTTTCCAGGTTGGTGTGAAGTGACATATACAGCGTTGGGAGTAGACGCACTGCGTACTCACACCCCTTCGCAGCATATGATCTCCAGACCTGTTCAACTCTGACAGAAGGAGAATGAGTGGCTGAGAAGGGCAGAGTCAGATAGGGCTTCATCCTTCGCAAGTCCCACATGGATGGTCTGTTTCCTTTGCAGGTCTTGACTTTGCCTCTCCCTGGAGGTGTACTGGTCACTCTCTGAACAGTTAAGGGAGAAGGAAGAAGACCAGACTTGGGATGGTATCATTTGCAGAGGAAAAGAAATGACGGTTTACTTACATTACAGAACAAGGGAGTTGGTCATGGAGATGAGTTCTGACCTTGGACAGAGCATCCTTGCTTGCCTTGCACATTTAGACATCAGGAGGCACAGTTTAATACAAAACTTCTTTTGCTTGTTTTGTTAATTTGTAGAAATTTTTAGCTTCTTTGTTTCTTCAGCACATTTGGATTAACTTAGTGGAGAACTAACCTATTACAGCTTCCCATTTTTGCCCATGTGACTTTGTACAGTTTCTCTGAAGAATGTCTAATTATAGCGGGGGCTGGAGGACCTGTGTGTGTGTGTGTGTGTGTGTGTATGTGTTGAATCCAAAAGCAGCATTGTGTTTATTGTTTCCCTCTGCAAAAATCATTCTGTTCTAAAGATATGATACAAATGCTGGCTGTTTGCTGTATTTAATTTCATTACAATAGAATTCATTCAGCAGCTTAAAATGTGATTATTTTAATGCTAAAATGTATTACTTCTATCTCTTTAGAGAATATTCAGAATTGAATAAGAAAAGATTAGTTCAAGTTCATAGCATTTGTATCATCTACATGGATAATTATAATTTATCTGTCTATGTAACATAAAAGAATTAATCCCTTGGCCCTTTTAAAAAATAGGTAATAGTGGAGGAGACCACAGAGTAGAGATCCAAAGTTGAGAGAAAGTATTGCAGGAATTTACGTGGTAAAAGCTGATATGCAGATAAGCATCACTATTAAAACCGACCTGGTTTGACAGTTAAGTTAAAAGCAAATATTGTAATCTTTCAAAAATAAGTCTAAAATAGTGTGGAAGACAGGATGATAATATACGAAGTAATCATTTTTGGTGCATGATGGCAGTGGTGTGCAGGGACCCTTGAGGGCACTGGTACTGCTCTCATTGGGGGAAAGGAGAGGGCAGGCCCAGGGTTAATTCTCTCTACCTTTAGTATTTGGACATAAAGAATAAGATGGGACTGTATAGGTGTCTTTGTTTTATATTGCTATAAAAGAATACCTGAGACTGGATAATTTATAAAGAAGAGTTTTATTTAGTTCAGGGTTCTGTAGGCTAGAAGTTCAAGGACATGGCTCTGGCTTCAGGAGAGGGCTTCCATGCTGACACAACATGGTGGAGAAGGTCAAAGGAGATTGGATTTGTGAAGAGAAAACCCAAGGGGCATCCTGGCTTTATAACAACCCCCTCATGGGAACCAATCCATTCTGGCAGGAACTCATCCAGTCTGGCCATTCTTGAGGAATCCACCCCCGTGATTCAGACACCGGGGCCCTATCTCTCAACACTGGGGATCAAATTTCAAAATGAGTTTTGGTGGGATCAGACATAGCAACAGGCAATATAGGAAACCAATACACCTATAAACAAACTTTGAGAGGAAATGAATACAGAGATAAATTGTATCATATTAAAGGGGCAAAGATATAGTAAAGGTTTTGATTCCCTAGAACCTAGATAGTGTATACTAGTAAGTACCATAGTTATAACTGTTAGTAACTAAGTCGTGGAGTTAAAAGATACAATATGAAATAATGTTAACACAGAAAGGTTTGCTTTTGGTTATATGGCGTATTTTATGCAAAAAAAAAAAAAAAACCTTTACTAAATGAAAAACAAAACAGGAGTTTGTTTTAAGGAGTTTGAAGGAATAGTGACATGATCAATACCTATTGCTTTTTGTGTACATAATATTTCATACCAAAAAAGAAAAACCCAGTTTCAGGTATGAGCTAAGGTATTGAGTTATTCATTTTAAATCATCACTAATGATCCTCCCATATAAAATTGGCTTTTGGATTTTTTTAAAGCTTTCAGAAATAATTTTAGAGATATCCTTCCAACTATAGGGAAGTTATTATTACTAGTATGAGATTTCCAGGTAGCCACATTTTGTGATGGTGTTTTACTTCATAATGCATTGTGAGAAGTTGGCTTTACTCTTACAAAGAGCAATTTACTCATACATCCTACTAGACGGTTAGAAACATACAGCTGCTGATCGATTGTCTTCAAAGCTTCTTAGAAGGATGTGGCAGAGAACTTGTACTTTAAAAACCTTTTAAAATATTCATTAGTTTATTCATCCATTCAACTAGTATTTGTTGAAAGCCTATTATATGATACGAAGTATGTTAAGATGTTCAGGCACAGAGATGATTAAGACACTGCCCCTGCACTGAAGGAACTCAGTCTTTGGGTTTTATCTTTTTTGTGTCTTCACAAAACTTCCTAACTTTATGCAAATCTAGACATGGTTTCCGTTGCATATTTTGGGATATTTTATTGCAGTATGATGCAAAGTATTAATGGGATAAATATCTTAAATGCTGCTGTATTGGTCAGACCTCTTGCTTTCTGTGTGACTGTGAAAGTCCCAGTGAAGTAGAATCTTACTGCTTAAATCGTAATTCCAGTTTTCATGTTTCTTGATATTATTGCAGAGAATATCCAACATGTGCTTCCCAGCAATACAAGTAAACCTTCCAACAGCTCTGTGAAACCAACAACTCCACCCTCCTCAGTCGTGAGCAGTATGAAACCCACAGCAACATCTAAAACGACAACATCAGGGGTGGTCTCAACAAATATGACTTCTACCACCTTAAAGTCTACACCGAGAACAAATGTTTCACAAAGTACATCTCAGGTGTCAACATCCAGGGCGACCACAACCCACAATAGTTTGGTGACGTCTCTTTCTTCATCAATAACAAGTATGTATTACAATTGACCTATTTTTCCAATGCTGCTAGTAATTGTTAAGTGCGCATTTAGGTGATCATTCTATTGTGCAAAAATAAATATAGAAACTTTCTATTTCTAGATTTCCCTTAATTCCCAGTTCAATATTCTCACACAGAAATTCAGCAAGTTTTAGTTAATTATTAATACAGTGTTTTTTAAAAATACTAAAGCTCTATTTTTTTTGTTTTCCTCTAGTCACATCAACTATTCATTCTAAAGAAAATAAAGGATCAAAATTTGATACTGGGAGCTTTGTCGGTGGTATCGTATTAACACTGGGAGTTTTATCGATTCTTTACATTGGATGCAAAATGTATTACTCAAGAAGAGGCATTCGGTATAGAACCATGTAAGTTTTCGTTGTTTTTTTTTTTTCTTTCTTTTTTTTTGTGCAGGAAGTAGAAGAGAAACCATGTACGTTTTGATTGGCCAGGACTTTAAAAAAATTATATCTGCGTATCTTTAATTATCGTTATAAAAGTATCAGGCCAGCATTCCTCTCAGGGATGAATAATTCATAGATTTATGAGTTATATCTCTATTGTCCCTCTCTGTCCAAAGTAAATTGTTTATGTACAAGCTTGTGATTATAATTATTTGCAAATGAAAATGGATGTATGTACCTATAACAATGTTTGTCATTTTCCTAGTGTCAAACATATTTTACGAGAGACCAAAGTTGAGCCAACCCTTTCACTTGCTTGTATCACTAATCATAAGAAATACCAGGGTCGGCTGGGCGCGGTGGCTCACGCCTGTAATCCTAGCACTCTGGGAGGCTGAGGCGGGCGGATTGCTCAAGGTCAAGAGTTCGAAACCAGCCTGAGCAAGAGCGAGACCCCGTCTCTACTAATAATAGAAACAAATTAATTGGCCAACTAAATATATATAGAAAAAATTAACCGGGCATGGTGGCTCATGCCTGTAGTCCCAGATACTCGGGAGGCTGAGGCAGAAGGATTGCTTGAGTCCAGGAGTTTGAGGTTGCTGTGAGCTAGGCTGACACCACGGCACTCTAGCCAGGGCAACAGAGTGAGACTCTGGCTCAAAAAAAAATACCAGGGTCTCATCAGGCCATTGACGTAGTATGTCTTGTGTCTGTTGCTGATACTAAGCAGCCTTGGTAAAAATACGGTTTTTGCTTTCCGTGACTAAAACAAGGAAACTGGAGAAATTCCTTTGACAGCCTCCCTCATTTTTCCTGATAATTTAAACAAGTAGTTAGTATAAATAATATACTTTTACCCTACATATAGTTCTGTAGGTCTCCGCAGTTTTGGGATGTATCATCTACCAGTTTTGTTGCCCCAATAGTCAGTCCTTTTGGTTTTTGTCTTTTGAGTCTTATAGGGTGTTTTAGTTCTGGTTGGTATAACAAATTATCATAGAGTTGAGTGTCTTAAACATGACATGTTTATTTCTTACACTTCTGGAAGCTGGAGTCCAAGATCAGGGTGCCAGCATGGTTGAGTTCTGATAAGGGCCTTCCTCCAGGTTGCAGAGTGTCAACTTGTCATTGTATCCTCAGGTAGCAAAAATAATGCTTGCTAGCTCTCTGACCTCTTCTTGTAAGGGTGCTAATCCCATTCATGAGGGCTCCACTCTCATGGCCTAATTACCTCCCAAAGGCCCCACCTCAAAATACCATCACATTGAGATTAGAGTTTAAACACATGTATTTTGGGGAACACAAACATTGGGTCTGTTACACATGTACAAGAGCCAGTTCATTCTTTTGATAATGGATATAAAAAACGTATAATAGATGACCAGTTTCCCAAACTTTGTGGGTTAACAGTTGTCATATATATACGTGTTCTACACTAAGTTCTTATTTCGAAAATGTTTGGGAAATGCTAGCTTGAATAAAGTAAACTAAAACTGTTTACTATAAGACTTCTCTAAGCCTTTGATATGCCTGATGTGCTTTATGAATTTCCAGAAGGGAATACAGTGTGAAATATTTCTCAGATTTTTCACTGAAATATTTGTTGAATGAATAAATTCCCCTCCACTCCCCACCCCTTTTCAAGATGAGCTAGTATTTATGATCTATCTCTTGGAACTAGCATTGTGTAGAACACATTTTTGGGAAATATTGCGACAGGCCATTGGAGAGAACCTTCCAGTTTTGACACTAGATATAATTAAACATATATAAAAGCAAATCATACTTCTTGGCACATTTATAACAAGTACTAAATAACATAGGTTCTGAAATTTTCAATTCATTGACATAAGCTTCTAAATAAACATCACACCATAAATGAAAACAGGATCTAGCAAAGTTCTATTACTAATACTTAAATTAAAAAGATATTTAAGAAAAAATAGATTTTTAAAAATTATATTTAATTAAAAAGTTATTCATATCAAATTTAATTATATTTAAATAAAAAGTTACCTTGCCATATATTCATCATATCAGATTCTCTAAAAGAATATCAAGGTGGGTGGTAGTTAGTCAGATTAAAGGCATATTCAGAAGCATTCTTTTTTTAAGGTCAACACATAAAAGAATACATAAAGGAAACTGACTAAATAGAGTGAACTTAAAAATGCTTTATAACTGAAATATTTTTTAATTTTTATATTTTTTCAGAGACAAGGTCTTGCTCTGTTGTCCAGGCATAAGGGCAGTGAGTGATCATAGCTCACTGCAACCTCAAACTCCTGGGCTCAAGTGATCCTCCTGCCTCAGCCTCCTGAGTAGCTGGTACGACAGGCATGCACCACCATGCTCAGCTAATTTTTTCTAATTTTTGTAGAGGCAGGATCTTGCTGTCTTGCTCAGGCTGGTCTTGAACACCTGATTTCAAGTGATCCTCCTGCCTTGGCCTCCCAAAGTGCTAGGATTACAGGCATGAACTACCTTGTTCAGCCTGAAATATTTTTTAAAAGCACCACGTTTCTAGAAATATTTGTCTGTTTTCTTGGTTAATTTCACCCAAAAAATGGTAGGCAGATTTTTATTATAGTAAATTAAAATGCCATTCATTTTTTATTATAACATTTGTTGATATGGTTGAGTCTGTTAAATAGTGAAGCAATTAAACTAAAAAATGTGTTTTATTTTAAACTGCTATAACTACAAAGTATATAATTTTAGCTTTATGAGCTAATTTTTTTCTCACATGTACATGACCCAGTAATGCTATGTACCCTATGGAGGAAGTCAAAATCCAAGAATCCCCATATTGTATGGGAACTGTGCTGGCAGGAGCACAGACTGGAAGTTTCACTTTAAAGGGAGTCTTATTTCCATTTAAGAGTCAGTAGATGGTGAAGATACCATATTTAGTCAAGTCTAAGTTCACCCTTTTTGTTATTTTCCATATTTTAACACCTCTGCAATTAGGATGCACCTTAACGATCTACGGGATGAGAAAATACTATGCTGGATGTTTAATTGGCTATGATTTTCTTAGTGCTACATAAAAAAAATAGTCCATTTTAAAGCCAGGAGTTCCTTTGAAGCTATAAAAAACTGTATTGTATAGTAAGGACTATATAGAGGACTATATATTTGTCCCAGTAAAGAAACTGAGATCATCTATATCTGGTGCATTTCTAATTTTCATTTATTACATTAAAACACTGATGAAAATTTTAATTTCTTGTTTCTTAGAGTTGCATGAAGAGTCAGTGGAGTGAAATAGTTAAAAGATAGGGCTTGGGACAGATTTAGTTGCTTTTTTAAAAAAAATGATAGAACATTTAATATGAGATCTACCCTCTTAACAAATTTTAAGTGTCATTAACTATAGGCACAATATTGTACAGCAGATCTCTAGAATTTATCTTGCATAACTGAAACTTTATACCTGTCCAATAGCAAACTCCTCATTTCCCTCTTCCTCAGACCCAGACAGATTTAGTTTTGAGACTGGTTCTGCTGTTGACTAGCAGGGTACCTTCCCATGCTTATATAAATGAGGCAGTGTAGTATGCGTGGTCAAAAGCTCAGACTCTGAAGATAAAGAGAATTCACATGCATGCTTTAGCTTCTGAATTCTGAAAAATGCGGTAATAAAAATAAATGCCTTCTGCATATTAAATGAGATAGAAAGTCTATAGCATAGTACCTGGCACAGAGTAAATACTCAAGAAATGATGTATGGGATTTGAGTGTTTGGGGGTTTTTTTGTTTTCTTTTTAAAGAGGTAAGTTATAATAGCTAACTGATGAAAAAGTCATACAGCCAGTTAAGAAGCAGAGATTTGAGTGCAGGTCTGTTTGAGAACTTTAACCACTGTTGAATACTGGATACTTTACTTGGAAACTTTACACAAAGCAATGACAATTTTGATTGTAAAGCTTGAAATTGTTCTTTTATTTACAAATATGAACATGTAAGTAGTTTTGATAGGAATACAAAATAATTGTAACTTTTGATATTTACAGAGATGAACATGATGCCATCATTTAAGGAAATCCAAGGACCAAGGAAAGAAGACAAATTAATTGATTTAGCCCTACCAAGTAATTTTGATTTATTAATAGTTTAAAACCATATTCTCTTCTTGAAAATAGTATAAACAGGCCATAAATATAATGGACAATGTATTATGTAAATATGTAAGGATTCCTCAGGATTACTAAAAAGGTAAAAAGGGTTTTTGGTTTGGGTTTTTTAATAAGCCGCTGGAGCTTACAGTCAGTTAATGCAGTGGTTACATCCACTTCTGGCAAATTCATAGTAAAACACATCCTGTCCCATTTTTTTGTGGCATGGGTCACATAGGACCAATAATTGAAAGACATTATCACTGAAGGGCAGGATGCCATCTGAGGGTAAAAATAAGAAGCCTGCCATAGCACTCAGGATTTTGAATGTCTTTGTTGCTCACACAAAGAACTTGCAGTGCTTTTCAGAGCTGGATATATCCTAATTACTAATGCCACACAACAGAATTTATACAATTGAGTAAACCAGGTCTGAAGTATAACTTAAAGCCTCTACATTTTGCTTGTTTTAAAGTGTAGTATTTGGTCTAGAAACAAAACACACATCAATAATTTTTTTAAAAATCTTCAAATGAAACCTGTTAGAGAGCCACTGGATCATTGGAGAGCATGTGTTTTTTATCAATAACTTCTTTTGAGCTTTCAATGTTAGTTGATATATTTTTTCCTCTGTAATTTAGATAAACTGCAATGGTTAGCATTATAATGTTTCAAAGACTTAGTTGTTAGTGTTAAATAATCCTGGAATTACAGGGAAAAAACTAGAAGTTAGATAATTTGCTACTGTGAGAATCTTGTCACCACTAGAAATTGCCTTAGTTCATATTCATTTGTTAAATTTTATATTAATTGAATATTTTAAGAAACGTAGAGCTGCTTTCAATATCTAGAAATTTTTAAGAGTATAAACATACCTAACTTAAAGCCCCTTATATGATTTCCAAAACAACATTTAGAATTCTACGGAGTTAAAACTTTAAATTAATGCTGTGTTTATTAAGCCAAGAATTATGGGGCTTCCCCCCAGACTACTAAACCTGCAGGATGAAAATGACTGTCGATTTTATTCAAGATTTGGGAAATGGCATTTTTATAGTAAAACACCACCAGATTTTGGAATAAATTCTTAGGACGTTTTAGACAGGAAATTTCCTGTTTCCTTACTTGGGTATTCCCCCAGACCACTCCTTTTACTCCACTGCTGATGGGGAGGCCCTTTCAGATACATTATGTTAATGGAGAGAAGCAGCACAGTATTGTAGAAGCACCAACATTAGCCAGTGTATTTTGGGTGTGTTTTCAGTTTTATAGTTTATATTCCAGCACTGAAAACTCAGGGTCAAGTTTTAACAAAAGAGGTATTTAGTCACACTAAATATTAAAATACTATTTCTATCTTAGAGGGCCAAAGTAAAGCACACCAATTTCTGAAAGTCAAAAAATGAACTAAGCTGTCCTACTGAATGTGTACCTACATTTAATAGGAAAAAACAAAACTTTTGAGGTCAGCTTTTGATTTGCAGAGAATAGTGATATCAAGAATTTTGAAATGGATCATTTCTATTGATTGTGCATTATCACCAATTGATGTGATGAATATGGATGTTAACAATTATCCAAAAATGTGTATGTAACAGAGTATGGAAGAAATCTTATGAAACACACATGTTTAAATTAGTTTGAAAAGAAATGTGGGCTGATGGGTGAGTTGTATGTTGCCAGCTTGGTCTTAACTTTAGGTTGTGTGCACCCACTGCTTTCATTACTTTGTAAAATATAGTTAAAATATACGTCATGGTAATGAGAGCCTTTAAATTTAACTTTTGTCCCCTGCATTCTTGGTATTTCAGTACTTCACGTCAGTTAGAACTTTATGGACCAGCCTGAAGTTTTGTCTTGAATACTTAGTTCTTTAGCACTTTGAAGAAAGAAAACCACTTTTAGTACTAAATGTCATGATATGCCTTCAAAGTTTCCTCAGCTTGGGTGTGAAATAATTTAGTTGTGTCTTTTCTCTGTATATAAGTAGGATAACTTGTTACTTTCAAATACCAGTACTTTCCATACAGTTTTTTGTTATTTGCAAAAAATGAGGGAAATGGTGATACAAAACAATAATTTGCTTTGGAAAATATTTCCTAAGTATAAATTTATCTTCCTAATTGTTTACTTAAGCAAATGCTCGATTTTGTTTGCATTCCTTGAGAATGTATTTACTTGAAGATAAAAACAATCCAGATGTATGTCTCAATATTAGGCAGAAGCCAGTCTGATTTTAAAATTTCCTTGGATAATCCATAAAAAGAATAATTCTAATACAGATAAGAGTTGGTAGTATAGTGATAATTTTGTATTTTCAGGAAAAAAATAAAGCAAACTCACGTTACTTTTTTTTCCCTTTTTATTATAATGACCAGCTTTTGGTATTTAATTGTTACCAAGATCTATTTTTAGAATAAAATTTGTTCTCCATCTAAGAGTTCCAAATGTGTGGTTTTGCTTTATTTCATCAAGGTCAAGAGAAATAGAAGACGCCCAAAATAAAATGAATTGCAGGTGCTGTTAAGCTGTGGTATTCCAAGTGTGGTTGTCTGGACAAGCAGCAGCAGCACTACCTGGGAACTTGTTAGAAATGCATATTTCTTGGGCGCCAACCCAGACCTGTTGAGTCAGCAACTCTGGGGTGGAGCCTAGCAATCTATGTGGGCTGTGTTGTTTTGAGATAGTCTTGCTCTGTGCACCCTGGCTGAGTGCAGTGGCATCATTGTAGCTCACAGCAACCTCAAACTGTTGGGCTCAAGCGATCCTACTGTCTCAGTCCCCCAAGTAGCTGGTACTACAGGCATGTACCACCACACCCGGCTAATTTTCTATTTTTTGTAGATACTAGGCCTTGCTCTTGCTTAGGCTGGTCTTGAAGTCCTGGCCTCAAGACATCCTCCCACCTCAGCTTCCCAGAGTGCTAGGATTACAGGTGTGAGCCACTATACCTGGCCACAATCAGTGTTTTAAACAAGCCCAGCAGGTAATTCTGATGTACACCAAAATTTGAGAACCACCAATCATGATTTTCATTTTAAGCTGCTGTATTCTGCTGAGCAGAATTTTAAAAATAGTTATACTCATGATAGAAACAAATCTACCATTCCCTAGATAAATTAGCTACAAATGCACTAATGTATAGTATGGCATTTTCAACAATCGTTTTCTTCCTTACAACTAGATATAATTTATATCTGAGAATTAAATATTTGTTACTATAAGGTAATCAAGGTATAAAGAGGTCTTAAGGAAAAAAGTTAAAAGTTAAAAATTTTAAAAGTACCCTCCTATAGGCAGGCTCAGAAGTCAGACTGCTTGGGTTTCAAATTTTTTGTACTACTTACTAGCTATATAACTTTGGGTAAGTTACTCTTATCCTCCATGTCATCTGTAAAATGGGTATAATAGTAGTACTTATTGCCTAGGGTTATCTTAGATACTTCATGTAAAGTACTTAGGATACTGCCTAGCATAGTGTGAATGCTTTAAAAGAGTCTTATAATAAAGACAGTTTTCTGATTCCAAGAAAAAAAGAAAAATACTCTTACAGTATTATTTGTTCAAAATTATTCCTCCTTTGCTGTGGCTTCACTCTGGGCAGTGTTTACTCTTCCACCAACTTTAGGTGTGGATCTATGCCTTACTTTTGATCTTTGAGAGTGGATGTAATAAACATCACATCTGTCCCAGAGGGAAAAAAGGCGCTCCTAGATTTTAGCTAATGACTTTTTTTAAAAGTATGTTATACATACCAAAAAATGCTTAAATTAGAAGTATATAGAAATGTTGGCAAGTGATATAGTAGAAGATACTAGCCTTTGTTCACCCCCAACCCAAAAGAAACAAGTATAGTCAGCTACCCACAAACCAAATTAGCCCTGAGAGGGCTCAAGGGCCCACTTAAAATCTGCAGCAACACAGAGCACAAAACAACAGAGTATCCACACAGAAAGAATTGCTTGTGAAATCAGAATTCTTGAGACACCCAGAGATGGCTAAGAAAAAGGCAGAGGGAGGCTATCATTATCAGGCACGTGGCCAGCTCCACAGAGAATAAAAACATCTTTTGCCTCTAAGGTAACCAACAACCATTGCCATAGCAAGCTAGTGTGCACCCCAGAGCCAAGGTCTGTTTATGTCTGTATGTTAAACATTAGCTCAGCTGTCATTGAGAACCCATGCTCCACACCCTGCCTCCTAAGGCTGGGTTGTCACACCCAGACCACAGACACTAAAGACACTGCCATAGTGAAGGTGCTCGCACCCTGAGTCTCAAGCAAAGGTCTCTTGTGTTTACTCTCCGGACACTAGCTCAGCCCAAAGCCACTGTAGCTGTACACGTGTACATGCTCTTATCCCTGGTTCCCTAGTTGTTTTTAAAGTACCCACACCTCACATACCATTATCAGCTTGTCAAGTAGGTGTCTGTGCCCTGGGCCTGGTGCCATTAGCACCCCAAAACCATGGTCCCTCCACACATGCTGCTCCACAGGTGTCACTCAGACATCAGTGCCATTACCACCTGAATTGGACCCAGTGCCGAGAAAGATTCCCCTCAGCCACAACTTACCCAGCGGGAGAAAAAGATCAAGATGACCCTACAGCCATAGCCACCACGGCAGACACTGACAGTGTGAGGATCCCTGAAATCTTCAATAGTGACCTCAGCTGACAGCCGCATGAAGACTACACTTGCTCACTGCGGCACCCTCATTGGTGCCAGAACCACTAGACTGTACCCAGCCAGTGCCATCACAGTCCTCTGCCACACCAAAACCAGTCTGGCAGAGGCAAAGGCTGCACCAAATGCACAGACATCAACATAAGGCAACAAGAAATGTGAAAAAACCAAGGAGCCGTATCAGCACCAAAAGAACACAATTTCCCAGTAGCTGACCCCAAAGAAATGGAGATGAACAAGGTATATAAAAATTCAAAACAATCACTTTAAAGGAAGCTCAGCAAATCAAGGAAATACAGAGAGAAAATTCAGTGAAATCAGAAAAACAATAAATGAACAAAGTAAATTTAAGAGATTGAAATCATTAAAAAATTCTGTAGCTGAAGAATACAGTAAATGAAAAATGCAATAGAACATGTCAACAGCAGCAATTATCAAGCAGAAGAATCTGTGAACTTGAAGACAGGTTATTTGAAATGAGGATAAAAATGAAAAGGAATGAAAAAAGCCTATGGAATTTATGAGACAGCATCAAGAGAACAAAATTCTAATTATAAGAAATGAAGAAGGAAAAGACTAGAAAGGGACAGAAAGCTTTAAAATAATAGCTGAAAACTAACCAAATCTGGAGAAAGATATAAATATCCAGGTACAGAAAGATTAAAAGTCTCAAATCAGATTCAATCACAATAAGACTATACCAAGATGTAATCAAACTCAAAAAAAGGTTACACCTGTAACCCCAGCACTCTGGGAGGCTCAGGTGGGAGGATGTCTTGAGGCCAGGAGTTAAAGACCAGCCTGAACAACATAGCATGACCCTGTCTCAGGGGAAAAAAAAAATTTAGCTGAATGTGGTGGCACATATCTGTAGTCCCAGTTACTCAGGAGGCAGTATTGCTTCCTGCCCAGGAGTTTAAGGTTGTAGTGAGCTATGATTGTGGACTGCACGCCAGCCTAGGTGACAAAGCAAGACCCTGTCTCAAAAAAAAAAAAAAATCAAAGAGGATCCTGGCCGGGTGCGGTGGCTCACACCTGTAATCCCAGCACTCTGGGAGGCTAAGGCAGGAGAATTGCTTGAGCTCAGGAGTTCGAGACTAGCCTGAGCAAGAGTGAGACCCCGTCTCTACCAAAAAGAAAGGAAAAAGAAACCTAGCTGGGTGTTGCAGCACGTGCCAGCTACCCAGGAGGCTGACGCAAAAGGATCACTTGAGCCCAGGAGTTGGAGGTTGCAGTGAGCTACAATGATGCCACTACCCTCTACCCACAGGGACAAAGGGAAACTGTCTCAACAAAAACAATGCAACTGAACACCCCTCCTCCCAACCCACAACCCCTTCATAAAAAAAAAAAAAAAAAAAGAGGATCCTAAAAACATTAAGAGAAAGGAAGGATATATACGGGAACTCCAATGTACTATATTATCAGCAGATTTCCTTACAGGCCAAGAGAGAGTGGGATAATATATCAAAGTGCTGAAGAAGAACAACTGCTAAGCAGAATACTTTACCTGGCAAAACTGTAGTTCAGAAGCAAAGGAGAGAGAAAGACTTTTGCAGACAAACAAAAGCTGTGGGAGTTCATCACCACTAAACCTGCCATGTAAGAAACGTTAGAGGGAGTTCTTCAAACTGAAAGAAAAGGATGCTAATTAGTACCAGGAAAACATGAATATAAAAGTCACTGGTAAAAGTAAGTACCAATACATGGTCAAATTCAGAATACTATAATGGTGATGGGTAAACCATATACCTTTGATATGAAGGTTAAAAGGACAAAACTATTAAAAATAATGGTAACTACAATAATTTGTTAAGGGATATACGATATAAAAAGTAAATTGTGACATCAAAAACAAAAAATGGTTAGTCTGGAGTAAAAGTGTACAGTTTTTTAATGCAATGAAAGTTAAGTTACCAGCTTAAAATATGTTGTTATATTTTATATAAGCCTCATGGTTAACCACAAAGTAAAAACTAATCTACTATTTTGTGCATCTACTATGCACAAAAGATACAAAGTAAGGAATCAAAGCATACCATTACAGAAAATCATCTAGTCACAAAGGAAGACAGCAAGAGAGGAAGAAAGGGAACAAAGGGTCTACAAAACAACCAGAAAAGAATTAAAGTTGATTTAGGAAAGTGGACACCAAAACTGGGGTCTGGCCTGAAGGCCAAGTGAGTTCTTGGCCTTGCACAGGAAAGAATTCAAGAGCAAGCGGAACAGAGTAAAGCAAAAGCAAGTTTATTGACGTAACAAACAGAAGGCAGGCTTGCTCCACAGGCACAGCAGTGGCTATCTCTCACAGCAACAGACAGTAGCACTTTGTCTGTTTCCCAGGTCTTATTTTACATTTTTTATTTAATTTTATGTTAAGCAGAGGGAGGATTATTATAAGATTTCTGGGAAGGGGCTGGGGAATTTGGGAGATGAGGGTTCCTCCTCTTTTTAAACCATACAGAGTTAACTTCTGGGAGTTGCCATGGCATTTGTAAACTGTCATGGTTCTGGTGGGAGTTTCTTTTAGTATGCCAATACTTGTAACTAGTTTACAATGAGTGGTGAATGGTAACATGAGGTGGTGGTTTGTTGCCATCTGGACTCCAACTGGTTTTGGTGGTTTCTGTCTCCTGTTTTATCAGAGACCTTGGTTTGGGCCTTGTGACTCCTTATCGAGCAGGGCCTGCTGATTCCCTATCAAAATGACAGTAGTCCTTACCTATCAATAATTACCTTGAAAGCAAATGGATTAAATTATCACATCAAAAAATACAGAATGGCTGAATAGATAAAAGCCAACTACATGCTGCCTACAAGAGAGTCAGTTCACCTTTAATGACACATATAGGTTGAAAGGGGGAAGGGACAGAAAAAGATTTCATGCAAATGGAAACCAGATAAAATGGACTTTAAGTCAAAAACTGAAGAGACAAAAAGGTCACTATATAATGACAAGAGTCAGTTCTGCAAGAAGATACAGCAATTGTAAATATACATGCACCCAATATCAGGCCACCTATACAGTTGTCCCTCCCTCAGTATCCTCCAGGCTTGGTTCTAGGACACCCCCCACCCTGCCCCGCAGATACCAAAAATCCATGCATACTCAAGTCCAGCAAGTAGCCCTGTGGAACCCCACAGAAAACAAAATATCGGAACTCTGTATATGTGTGTTTTGCATATCATGAATCTTGTATTTTCAATCCACATTTGGGTGCAGATGAGAAACTCACTGACATGAAGGGCCTATGGTATTTATTTTAAAAATCCATGTATACATGGACCCACAAAATACAAACCCATGTTGTTCAAGGATCAACTGTATAAAGAAACAAAGGGTTCTTTTCTGATCTGCAAGAAGAAATAAAGAGCAAGAAAATTAAAGGGGACTTCAATATCCCACTTTCAACAACGGACAGATCATCTAGACAGAAAATCAATAAGGAAATATTTGACTTGAACTACATGTTAGACCAAACGGACCTAAGAG
Source organism: Lepilemur ruficaudatus (assembly GCA_963574885.1). NCBI lineage: Eukaryota > Metazoa > Chordata > Mammalia > Primates > Lepilemuridae > Lepilemur > Lepilemur ruficaudatus. The sequence continues at coordinate 34,554 of CAUYRT010104541.1, read as the reverse complement.
AAATACATAGGTCATTCCACTCAACAGCACCAGAGTACACATTCTTCTCAAGCACACTCAGAACATATTGCAGGATCATATATTGGGCCAAAAAAATAAGTCTTTACAAATTTGAGACTGAAATCATATTAGGTACCTTTTAGACCACAATGTTATGAAACCAGAAATCAGTAATAGAAGGAATTTTGGAAAATTCACAAATATGTGAAAAATTAAACAACATGCATCTGAATGACCAATAGGCAAAGAAGAAATTAAAAGGGAAATTTGGAAATATCTTGAGATTAAAAACAACATACCAAAACTTACAGGATGTAGGAAAAGCAGTTATAAGAGGAAACTTTACAGCAATATATGCCTATGTCAAAAAAGAAAGATCTCATGTAAACCACCTAACCTTTAACCTCAACAGAATGAAGAGACAACCTATAGAATGGGATGAAATATTGCAAACCATATAACTGATAAGGGGTAAATATCCAAAAATCTATATGAAACTAAAACAATAGTAAGAAAACAACCCTTTTAACAAATAGGCAAAAAATCTGAGTAGACATTTTTCACAAGAAGACATACAAATGGCCAAGAGATACATGAGAAAATGCTTAATGTCACTAATCATCAGAGAAAGACAAAACCACAACAAATACCACCTTACCCATTAGAATGGCTATCATGAAACAGATGAAAGATATCAAGTGTTGGTAAGGCTGCAGAGAAAAGGGAGGGAACCCTTGTACACTGTTGGTGGGAATGTAAATTAGTACAGCCATTAGGGAAAACATTATGAAGGTTACTCAAAAAATTAAAAACAGAACTACCATATGATCCAGCAATCCCACTTCTAGGTATTTACACAAAAGATCTGAAATCAACATGTTGAAGAAAGATCTCTACTCCCATGTTCAACGCAGCACTATTCACAATAGCCAAAATATGGAATCAACCTAAGTGTCCATCATCAGATGAATGGATAAAGAAAATGTGGTATATATCTATATAATGAAATACCATTTAGCCTTAAAAAAGAAGGAAATCCTGTCACTTGTGGCAACATGAATGAACCTGGAGGACATTATGTTAAGTGAAATAAGCCAGGCACAGAAAGACAAATATTGCATGATTTAATTTATAATATGTAGAATCTAAAAAAGTTGAACAACTACAAGCAAAAGGTATAATGGTGGTCACCAGAGGCTGGGTGGACTGGGAGATGTTGACCAAAAGATAGAAAACTTCAGTTAGACAGGAAGAATAGTTCAAGAGCTCTACTGTACATTACAGTGACTATAGTTAATAATAGATTGTATATTTTTAAACTGCTGAACTTTCAAGTGTTCTCACCACAAAAAATAAGTGATATGTTAATCAGCTTGATTTCCACATGTATTTCCATATGTATTCCATTCCACAGTGTATACATATATTAAAACATGTTGTACACCATAATTATATACAATTTTTTTGTCAATTTATCACAAAGTAAACAGACCTCTCTAACCTCCACTTAGGTCAAAGACTAGAATATTACCAGCACTCCAGAAGTACCTCTTGTTGTCCCCAATCATTCTTCCTTCCTTATCCCCAAAGGTAAAACTGCCTTACTTCTAACACCATAGATTAGTATTGCCTAATTGAGAACTTTATATAGCAGAGTCATGCTTCTTTTGCATCTGGGTTCTTTCAGTGTTTATGAGATTCATCCACAATGTTGTAAGTAGTCATTGATTTATTTTCATTGCTGTGTAGTATTCCATTGTGATCACATCAATTTGTTCATCAATTGCACATCTGGCTTTCTAGTATTTGGTTATACATAACAAATAATGCCAGTGTGAACTATCTTGTACATGGCCTTTGGTGCAAATTTGCATGCCTTTCATTGGGAATATACCTAGGACTAGAATTGCTGGGTCACAGGATTTATATGTACATGCAGGTTTAGTAGATAATGCTGAGTAGCTTTTCAAAGCAATTCAATCAGTTTGCACACACGTAAGAGTCTGAGATTTCCTATCATTCTGTATCCTCACCAGCACTTGATTTGTCAGTCCTGAATTTTAGTCTTTTTGGTAGGTATGTATTCATATCCCATTGTGGGTTTTTTTGTATTTCCCTGATAACTAATGAGGTTAAATGTCTTTTTATGTATTTGTTGGCCATTTGGCTATAATCTTGTGAAATTCCTGTTCAAGTATCTTGCCTGTTTTCCTAAAGGTTTTTGTCTTTTTTGTTGATTTGTAGTTTCACATCTATCCTAGACAGATGTAGGTCCTTTGTTAGCTATATGTGTACAAGTATATTTCTCCAAATCCATAATACACAGGAAAACTAAATAACTAAATTCCGTTATATGTGAGGAATTCAGTCTATAATTGAAATAGTATACAGTATGTATTTTTGTTAAATGTTTACAGCAAAAAAAGTTTTTCATTATATCCTTTCAAAATGCTTCAAAGAAGTGATGTTGTTCTTAATCCTTGCAAGTATTGTGTATGGAAGCTCAGAGAGATTAACAACTTCCACAGAAATAATGCGTATGAAATATTTGATAAATATAGACATTCTAGTCCATTCTGCTCTTGTATGACCATACAGATTTATTAGTGGGTTTGCAGTAAAGGGTAGAGCACCATTTAATAGACATCTTTGGATATAAATAGCCAACAACTTCACAAAAATCTTAAGAGGAAAATGAGTTGGAGATCTGAGATTAAGTCCTGGAAGATTTCTGTTGTGCACAGAAAGAGCTCAGCTTCCTGCCCTTTTCCTGCAGCACTATCACCACTTCTACCTTCCATCATAACACACACACACCCCCGTCCATCCTAACCCTTTTTCTTCTCTTCATGGGAAAAGATGGACTTTTTGTCCAAAAGTGCCTACGTTTATTACTTCCCAACTACTCAAAGACCTTGCCCATTTCTGTTAAAAAAAAAAAAGTATCATTAATCACTTATTAAAAAATTTCTTAAGAACTAGTTAAAATGCCACCTCTTTTATGTAGAACTTCTACCATGCTTCCAAGCCTGCCCTTTTTCTTCTACTCCTTGTTCTTTGCTGCTTACTGCAGCTGCTTCAAAAAGTTGAGAGAGACATGGCCTCTCAGAACATGTTGTTCTGTCCTATTTCTTTGCTATGGGATCAGGAAAGAAACTTCTGGGAATCTTGGGTGCTCTAAACCAAAGGGTATCATTAAAAAAAAAAAAAAATCAACTGAGAAGGAACATTTCCTAACTCATTCTGAGGCCAGCATTACCTTGCTATCAAATCTAGACAAACACACCAGAAGAAAACTATAAACCAATATCCCTTATGAATATAGATGTAAAAATCTCCAACAAAATACTAGCAAACTGAATCTAACAATGTATTAAAAGGATTATACATCAGGGCCAAATGAGATTTCTCTCGTAAATGCAAGGACGGTTCAACATAACAAAAGCAGTATATCACCTTAGTAGAACAAAGAGGGGGAAGACACACAGTCATGTCAATTGATGCAGAAAAGTATTGACAAGATCCACCGCCCTTTCATGATAAAAAAAACATTCAGAAAACTAGGAGTAGAAGGGAACTTGCTCAACCTGCTAAATGGCATTTATAAAAACCTCACAGCTAACGTACTGAATGCTTTCCCCTATGATCAGGCACAAGACAGGATGCATACTTTCATCACTGTATTCAACATTGTACTACAAGTTCCAGCCAGAACAATTAGGTAAGAAAAAGAAAAGGCATCGAAACTAGCAAAGTAAAACTATATTTGCAAATGGCATAATACTATGTATAGAAATTCCCAAAGATTCCACAAGAAAGCTACCAGAGTTAATATTAATAAACTGGGCAAAGTTGCAGGGTACAAGGTCAACATACAAAAATCAGCAATGAAAAATACAAAAAGGATATTAAGAAAACAATCCCATTTACAATAGCATCCAAAAGAATAAAATCAGTAGGAAGATATTTAACCAAAGAAGTGAAAGACTTGTACACTGAAAGCTATAAACATTGCTGAAAATTAAAGAATTTAACAAACTTCACCACTCAGTCACTGGCAATACTGAAAAAAACAAGACAGGCCCCTGTAATGCCAACATCACAGAGGAGCACAGTATACTCTGTGCAGGCAAGCTGGCTCCCAAAGAAATAGAAGACAAAAGATGGAATTGAACTACTAGACATACCTATGTTTCTCTCCCAAAAGCACCAAGAAGACAAGTGCAGGGGCAAAGAGATCTCCCTCTATGCAGAAGAAAACCTCAGCAGAGAAGACTAAGTGTTCTCTCTCAACACAATTCTTGGATTCATTTTTGTAAAAAAAAAAAAAATCAGGCTAATGGTTACCAGTCGTTCTTAAAGCTGGTCCATTGACCTCTGAAGGTCCTGGTGATCCTTTTGGGGGTTCTGAAAAAAAATCAAAAATAGAAGTAAGATGTTATTTGCCATTTGCACTGATGGTGTAAACACAATGGTGGTAAAACCATTAGACACCTTAGCATGAATCAAGGTAATGGCATCTAAGCGTACTCACCGTAAAAAATTTTGCCACTTACATGTAAGAATGTCCTTGATGAAACAATAAATCGTTAATTAAATCTGACCCTTGAGTGGACATCATTTTAATAATATGTGATGATATGGGAAGTATGTAAAAAGTACTTCTGCTACATAGCAAAGTATGATGATTTTCTCAAGGAAAGGTAGTTCTGTGATTGAACTGCAAGCTGAAGTAGCTGTTGTTTTCAGAGAATAGCATTTTTACTTAAAAGAATGACTGACAAAAAAATACTGAGACTTAAGTATTTAGCAGTCATTTTCTCAAAGTCTGAGAAAACTGTTTATAGCTAATGATAAAAATCAAGTTTTTTATCTTACTCAAAATGAAGCAGAAACTAAAATTTTAGAAAACTTCTTTCTACCTCTGTGAGTTTGAACTTTCCAGTACTTAGATTTGCCCTAACGAGACCAGTGGTGATGTTAGAAAATGTGATTTTTTGATATTAAATAATGAAATGTGTCAACATTTAGAAAGTCTACATAACTAAGTAGACCAGTATTTTCCAAATGATCAACACATGATGGTACAAGATTATGCATGAGTAAATCATTCAAAGTGCATGATTCACCAATGGATCTTAGTGTAACAGAGAACAAAAAGATCATTGATCAGGAAAAAGATCAGTGGTTGCCATGGGTTGAGGAGGCAGGGATAATTAGGCAGAACATAGAATTTTTAATGTACACTATTGTGTACAATACTATAATAGTAGATGTATGGTACTATACATTTGTCAAAACCCACAGAATGACCAAGAGTGAACTCTAAACTATGAAAGTTGAGTGATAATGACATGTCAAGGCAAGTTCATCAACTATAACAAATGTACCACTGTGGTATGAGATGTTCATGGCAGGTGAAGTTGTGCATATATGGGAACAGGAGGTATAAAGGAACTTCGTACTTTCCACTCAATTTTACAGTGAACCTAAAACTGCTATAAAAAAATTTGTTAATTAAAAAAAGATCACTATAGATTTTTGATTCCACACTGAAACCACCTTTAAGAAACTACCACTTACCAAGCTTTGGTGTAGCATCAAATAGAATATACTCAACTATCTGGAAAATTCTTCTTCTTTTTCCAAATACATACCTCTAAGAGGCTGAATTTTCTTTATATACAAGGTACTTCCACTAAAAAGCATATCACAACAGATTAGATACAGAAGCAGATATGAGAACCAGTTGCCTTCTATTTAAGCCAGATTTAAAGAGCTTTGCTACAATGTAAAACAATGCCACTCCTTTCTTAAATACTTCTCATAAATGTTGTATTATTTTTACTGAATATTTTTTAAATTTAATTTCTAACATAGTAAGTATCAAAATATGCCACACATATAAACACAAGCTCTTGGACTCCTTAATAATTTTTAGAATTATAAAAAGGACTCTGAGACCAAAAGGTTTAAGAACTGCTACACCACGTACCCATAGGTTTATTTTACATACAGTAGGGAATACAGATTGAAATTTAGAAAAAATTTAGGTCTTCAGAGCTGACAGTCAGTTGTCATTTAACTTATGGAATGGCAATCAAGTAAAGGGTCTCTTAGGTTGTTAGTGTGGAACAGAAGAATGAACTCTCTTCAGCTCCAGGACTTGAGCTCCTTTGAGAGAGAATGTGAGAAACAAACAAGAAGCCTAACAAATTATTACACAATTCCTCTCCATTTAGATTAAGAGGGTGAGGAGAGAGAGAGATATTATTTGCAAACACAAGTAGGAAAGTAGAAAACTGAAGTGTGGTTTAGCAAGAGGTAAAAAATGTAAATGTTCTGGAGCCACTTCCACCTGAACTATACAAGATTCACAGTCCAGCTCTTGTTACCTCTAGCAAATCTACATGGTTTCACTGAGACTCAATTTCCACATTTATATCATACTATAAAAAAAGGATAACATATCTCCTAGGGTATTAAGGATTAAATAAGGCAATAAACAAACCTTACAAAGCATCTGACATTCATTTCTTTGTTCAACAAAACGAACATCTGTTATGACACTAATTATTATTGTCAGGAGGGCGAAAATGATAAAAGACTAAAAAGCCCTAATCTCAAATCTAGGTACATGTGAGAATTTGGCAAGTAGATAAAGTATAAATGACATTACCATTTACTTATATTTTATGCAATATTTTTACTGAATATGAAAAACACAGAAGTCCTCATGTTATCAAAACTGACTAGCTGACTAAAGCCAAATAAGATTAAACTCTTAAATAAATAGAACTCAAATCATAAGTTATTTTAGTTATCCTAGATGGCAGCCCATGCGGTTTTTTAAAATACTAAATAGGACAGATTCAAAAAGTACAAGGAGGCCAGGCGTGGTGGCTCACGCCTGTAATCCTAGCACTCTGGGAGGCCAAGGCAGGTGGATCGCTCAAGGTCAGGAGTTTGAAACCAGCCTGAGCAAGAGGGAGACCTTGTCTCTACTATAAATAGAAAGAAATTAATTAGACAACTAAAAATATATAGAAAAATTACCAGGCTATGGTGGCGCATGCCTGTAGTCCCAGCTACTCAGGAGGCTGAGGCAGAAGGATTGCTTGAGCCCAGGAGTTTGAGATTGCTGTGAGCTAGGCTGACGTCATGGCACTGTAGCCAGGGCAGCAAAGTGGGGCTGTCTCAAAAAACAAACAAAAACACAAAAGCACAAGGAAAGGAGTTAGGGAAACCCATGTTCAAATTTTACTTTGCAGAGTTGCTGACAGGATCAGAGCTGATGTGCTTTAAAGTATCTAACACCTTGTATTACTTTGCTGTAACAAAGGCTGCCAAATAAAGTACCAAAGACTGGGTGGCTTAAACAACAGAAACTTATTTTCTCACTGTTCTGGTGGCTAGAAATCCAAGATAAAGGTGTTGGCAGGTTTGGTTTCTACTAAGGCCTCTCACCTTTGGCTTGTAGGTGGCCATCTTTCTCAGGTGTCTTCCCATGGTTGCCCTTCTGTGTCTATATCCTGATCTCCTTAGGAGGACACCAGTCATATTGGATTAAGGGTTACCCATATGATCTCATTTTACCTTAACTGCCTCTTTAAAAGGCCTGTTTCCAAATACATGCACATTCTAAGGTACTGGGGATTAGGACTTCAGCATATACATTTTGGAGCTATGAGCTTATAGCACATCTCAGTTGTTTAAAGCATCTAGCACTGTGCCTGGCACACAGTAGATCTTCGATATAGGCGCTATTATTAAGAAGAAAATAGAGGCCTGGCGTGGTGGCTCATGCCTGTAACCTCAGCACTTTGAGAGGCCTAGGCAGGAGGATCACTTGAGGCCATGAGTTTGAGACCAGCCTGGGCAATAATAAGACCCCATTTCTACAAAAATTTTTTAAAAATTAGCTGGGTGTGGTGGTGCATGCCTGTAGTCCTAGCTACTTGAGAGGCTGAGGTAGGAGGGTCACTTGAGCCCAAGAGTTCAAGGTTGCAGTGAGCTGTGATGGTGCCACTGCACTCCAGCCAGGGTGACAGAGCAAAACTCTGTCTCTAAAAAAAAAAGAAAAAGAATAGTTCCTTAAAAGGATTTAATAGCATCCCATGATAACAAGGGGGGGTTAGTTCAGTAATTTAAAAATATTGAGTTGTTTTGACTAAAGGACTTCTAATTTGACTCCTTAAGGGAGCAGATAATCCCTTTAGGAATCATAACAGGTCAAGAATGGAAGACAGAGAAAAGTTAGGAATGTTTCAACATTGTTTTAAGCCCATAAAATCTGGGGGAAAAAACTTCCTTTACATTCCCTCTACAATGGCAGGTAGAGACTTTCTCTCACTGACACGAGGTCTTGAAACTAGGTGTATGCATTTGGACTTACATACATGTATCAGCACATCAGGGTATATCCTACCTCAAATAAAGGTAAGAGAAGAGATTGAAGGATACAGTAATTCTCACCCACCCTTCCCAGTGTATTCTCTACTTAAAGGGATCTAAAAGAGATGTGAAGTGAGAAGAAAAATGGAGAGATTTTATATTAGACCTTCTTATCCACCTGGCCTCAGAAGTCTGCCACAGAGCCAGATCTGGGAAAGGTCAAATATGACTGGGTCCAAAAAGGAGGTACTTACCATTGCCTGTATCCTGCACCTCCCTCAACACCTATGCGACAAAGCAATTATGCTATTTTCTGAAAATCCTAATGCCGATTTACCCAAGTTTACTTATTAAGAGTTTTTTGATACTGATTAATTTTTTATCCAGTATTTATAAAATACAAAGCAACAAGAGACTGTCATCTAAAGGAATTTTCATAAATCACATTATTAAAAATATTTCTTAGTAATTTGTTTCATGAATTCAAACTTCTTAACAGCTAGCATTTGAGTGTAGTGAAATACAATGAAGACACATGAAAATTACTTTTTAAATCAGGACAGAAAAAACATTTTGATGGTGCAATCTTTTTAAAGCACTTTATTAAGATGTTTCTCACAAACTAAAGGAAACTAGGGGAAAATTTATTTACCAGTAAGAGAAAAATTCTTATTTTACAACACAAGTGAAAAGCACCAAAGAGAATTTGGCATCACAACTCTGAAATCCAGAGTTCCCTGTTTCCAGTTCTTTTAATCCACACTGTAACAAACTACTCAAAGCTTTCACACATATATACTTACATATCTCATCAAACACAAATGTTTCCTTGTAAATACACAGATTAAGATTAAATATAAAATACCATCTTTTTAGAAGTTAGTACCAAAGCAGATTAGAACACAAATGTCACTACTTGAAGAACCAGTAATTTCTTTTTTACTTCAGATGGCATCAAATGTTCAACAATATTTTAAAGACTTTTCTATACAGGCTTAAGATACAGCCTATTTTTCTTTTATGAGAGAAATGTACGTACAGTACCCTTGATTATACCCCTGCAAATGGGGCATTTTCTTAGAGAAGGGGCACATTCCTGGCACACTACCAGATGACCACAAGGAATAAATACAATGGAAACTTCTTTGTCCATACACACTTTACAAGTTCTTTCTTCTTGCAACCTTCTCAATTGTTCTTCCAGTGACAGTCCTAATAACAAAAAATAACTGTTGTGAAATTCAGTTTCCATTTTATATCCCATAAAAAAAAAATAAGGGTAATATTTCATGTTGATTTTAAGTCTTAATTTTTGTCTTACCTGAAACATCTTCTGTTGGAATATACTTCATATTCTTATCCACTGAGGAAAGAAAACAAACATACAAAAAGCATCACTCTACTAAATACAAAACTGCTTCACCTGTTTTTTTCCACCCACTACCTATTAAATGATGTAGATTCTAGCTATGTATTATCACTGTTACATGTAGGCATACTACTTGGGTAATAAAAGACTTCACTTTTTTGGAACAAGTGAAATGTATAGATTATAGTTTATTAATTAGATTTATTTTGCTCATCAGAGAGACGTACATAATCCTAAGGATTTCTAAAATAATTTTCCCAAGAAACTCACCAAATAAGTTCTTATGTAACGTAGAGTCAATTTCTTTTAGACAGTTTTTGAAGATGTTGGCTGCAGCATTTCCTTTAACTAAAATGGTATCAATCAGTTCTCTTGCTTGTAAAGGTATCTGTGTTTTTTGTTTAATAATATCGTGTTCCTGTTTATTAATTACATTGGCTTTTAAAAGATTATCCAGGATTGGAAGCACACACGTCAACTGTTGAAAGAGAGCCATTCTATTCTTCCGAATTAATGACAAGTCATCTTCATTTAAAAAAAAAAAAAAAAGGGAAAAAAATCCATTAGATTTTAAACTCCTTCAACTATATTCATTTAATCACTAACAAACAACTCTACAAACAATTTAGGCACTAAATAAATAGAGCTCAAGAATAAAATAACTTGTCTGCATTTTAATATCTGTCATTTAGAAAACTTCCAGAAGAGTTAGCTAAGATATATAGTACATACAGGATCTGTTTCTGTAATTTTTAAGTCTATATATTCACATGTCCTAGAACCCTGCTTTTCCTTTATTCTGTTGAAAGCAAGCAGAGAATTTTAAAAGACAGTAAAAATTTCCCAACTCTATATTCACCCCAACCCATGGAATTAATAATACTGACTTCTATTTGCATTGTATCACTTTACTTTTATAGATACGTTCATATGAGTTATCTCATTTGATACAAAGATCCTGTTAGTTAAACAAGGTAACTGACTGCCTCTCATTTTCAGATAGGGAGAAAAAGACTCAGAAAAACATGAATGACCTGTCCAAAATCACAGATAGAGTAAGTTGCAGAATCAGGTCTCCTAGACCAGTATTCTTTTCAACACTCTATACTTAAGAAGCAGTATTAGTACACTTGGGCTGTGAAGTCAAGACAGACCAAGGTTCCCATGGTGGCTTAGCCACTTACTAGCTATGTGCCCTAATCTCCCTCCATACTACGCAGTTTCATCTGCAAAATTTACATAACAGTACCTTCCGCAGAGTTGTGAAGATTAAACAATACATGTAAAGCATTAGCACAATATGTGGCACTTAGTTCACTATTATTACATTTTATAAATGTCTATGTTTATAACAATTTTTTTTAAAACTACATATGAATCAAGCCTGATTGTGCTTAAAAAGCAAATGTGTTTCCTTCACTCTCACATCACCTAAAATTCCATAGTTAATTTACATTTATGGAATATGGCTGTTCCTTCTTTTGGTGCTTTAATCACTATAAAATTTAATTGCCTGTTTTCAAAATAAATTTTCCAAAAAAATTTTAGAAGTATACCTCTATAAGGTACAAGTTTGATGAGAAATAAATTATAAAAAGAGAAGTCATTTTTCCTTCCCCATTTACATCTTTCTAGCAAGTAAACTGCTCTATTCATCTCCCAACTACAAAATTCCCTTCTCTGACCACAACTTATCCTTCTACCTTAATTCTCCTCACTGCTAACTAATTTGTTCCTTCACCTTTTCAAGATGTCCATGTCATGCCCAATTCTACTAGCACAAGAGCTGTTTCTTCTTCGTTTGTTTCAAACCTCACATTCTAATCTAGGTATCATTTAAGTGTTTCAATGATGTTCTCTTATTAGCACCCTTAACATTTCCTCCCTATTCCTTATTTGGCCTTTTCCCTAATAACTCTGCCAAATCCGTAATTCAAGACTATTCTCTGGCTCCCACAAAGTAGAAGAAAGTCACAAAACTAAGGTGACTAGATTTATTACAGTGATTTCATATAACCTTAGCTGGGTTTCATTACTGCTTAACAACCCTTAAATCTTTTCATTTTTCTGAGGCCTTTTTCACCAAGTCACTCCCACTTCCCAAATCAATCTACTTAATAACAAAAAAAATTTTTTTATGTGCTAGGCACTGTGCTAACGTGTTTTACTTGCAACATCTCATTTAATTCCTACAGCAACTCCACGGGATTAATGCTATCTTACAGATAAGAAAGCAAAGAACAAGTATCTTCCAACCCAATACCTCAATTTATACTACATATGCAACCTTCACCTCTCTGCTGGCTCTTTAACCCTGTCTTTTAAATACTAGCTTCCCCAGATAATCTACATGCTCCTTGAGAGCAATCACCATGATTAGCACAGTATTTGGCACTAGTGCTCATGCTCAATAAATATTTCTTGAAGGACAAAATGACTACTCAAAATACTTGGTTTGGAAGGCTGAGGCTTAATATAATCCAGATGAATACCAAAATCAGTTTCCCCACTATTCTTGGGTTGTGCAGGGGATTCTCATTAAGCCCTAGGATTTCATCATTAAGTTCTATTTTTTGTATTTTTGTATAAGGATCACCTAGCAAAGATTGGGGAGTGAAATACATTAAGAATATGTTTTGAAGAAACTTTTTAAAAAAGTAGAAATAAGACCTGTACCTAAGTTTAAAATCTTGCTTTTTCATAACAATTTAAATTTGTTATATATGAGGAAGAAATGCAATATATCTCAAGAAAAGAGGTTATAATGCTAAAATTCTCTGACTAGCATAAATTAGGGAATCTTATCAGAAAATAAACATATAGAAAAAAGCAGTAGTCAATGGTTCTCAACAAGGGACAGGTGAGAGGGGTGGAAAAGTAGTACAGCTTGGAAATGACTTGGGGGCTCCTAACAGCAGTCAGTGGATGTGAGACAAGGATGCTGTCCTGTAACATCTGAGACAGTCCTAGGATCTCCATTAAGAAATAATGTGACTAACGTTCCCAAATACCTGATGCCATTTCTTCAGCTTGTCTTTCCTTTTCCTCTTCTCTTTTTTCATCTTCAGCATTAAGAAGTGCTGATACGATATCACTAACTGTTTTGTAGTTCTCTCCAGTTGTTAGGATTTTACTCTGAACTGTCTGCTTTACCAAGCTTCTACTAAAGCCCATTTCCAAGGCAGACTGAACCACAGGTGTATTCATCATGACTGCATCTTCTGAAGGACTTTCTCCAGATCCAAAATGAACAACTATTTAAAAAGACATTTGCTAATATTAAATTCCACAAATATAAAACAATGAAAAAAAATAATGACTGTGGCACAATCTTTACTTTCATATCCTGGTAAGGAAGAAGAGCTATCTGAATCAATTACCAGTAATTCCAATAAAAGTTTAAACTTGGATAATGGTCAAATGAGAATATAATTAATATGCTGTACTTTTTAAAAATACCACTTCCCTGGCTACATTGTAGACCTACTTAATGGAAGACTCTTTAGGGATCTGTATCTTAAAATTCCCCCAAATGATTCTGATGTACGGTTGTTTCTGGAAACCAACAGGCCACACAAACTTAGAAGTGAGAAATGATCTCACTTCTCTCTCCAGGAAAAGAGAGAAATCACAAAGACTTCATGGAAAAGTGGCATTACAGTTTGGACTTGAAGAATGGACAGGGTCTAGATAGGTGGACAGCTGAGGTAGACAGAATAACATAAACAAAGATGGGAGGTACAGTAAAATGGAAAACTGGTTCACCCAAAAGATAACAGTGAAAAATACACAGTGAAAAAATATAAAATAAACAAAGTAATATGATTTTTTAGATAGCGACAGATGCTCTAAAGAAAAAAGCAGTGTAAGGTGATTAAAAGAAACCAGGAGGCAGGCAGACATCTTAGGTGGGATAGTCAGGGAAGCATTTTCTGCTAAAAGAGTCAATGCTAGCTCATTTGGTACTTTTGTGAAAAACACAAAAAGATGTAATTCTGTGAGACACTTTACTGCCATCTGCTGGAAAACTGTTATAATAAACATAAATACCCAATGTCATCAATGTGTACTGCACTCCCTTGCTCAAACACATGTAGAATCCCTGTCTGAAAAGATAACACCAGAACAAAGATATGAATAAGAAGGAATGAGCTATAGGAATATCTGAAAGAAGTCTTCCAGGCCAAGAGAATAGTGTTAAATCCTTAAATCAAGGGAAAAGCTTGACATGATCAAGAAACAGAAAGAAGGTGGTAGAAGGCTTATTATTTGCACCTCTCATTTGGCATTGCTTTGACCTATTTGTTGTTCTCTTGGACGTATCTTGTCTCCCTAGTTGAAATGTCAACACTTTAAGAACAAAGACTAGTATACTTCTAGAATCCTTTTAAAATGTCATTAACTTAGTAGATATATACTATTAGATAACTTTCCAGTATTCTTCCCTAAGGCTTCAAAACCACCTTTTTAAAATACATATTTTTGTTCCAAAAATTCCCATTTTATATTTGAAATTCTTTCATACATACTTGGTGGATCGGCATTTTCATCTCCAGGAGTGTCTGAAGTTGACAATAGCTATAAAACAAGAGAAAAGTTAATAGGTAAAATCAGAAATCTCAATCTGAACATAGAAATACTAAGTTTACCGTAAGTAAATGTACATACTCTTTTGAAAACTAGGTAATTTATATACTTCACTTTGTTTTACCCTAATTATCACATAGATTTCTTTAAACTTCACCTTATTCTAAATTAGAATTCAAGGATCTCTCCAGATTCAGGAGAGTAGAAAAATATATTAATGGTTTCTCATTCCATTTAGAAAGTAAGATTTCAATTGGGTTACTCTCAAAGGGTCTCAACTCCTAACAAGTTACGTTTTGTTTTTCTGGAAAAGAGTGAAGAGACACTAAACTTCCTCTCCAACCTACCACAAATTTGTATAGTGGCACAATGAATGATTTTTCAAAAAACTAAAAACAAAAACAATCTTTTTTAAAGCCCTGAATAAACAAGTTGGTGACAAAAGCAAAAATAAAAGGTGTCAATATGGATAGAAAATATGTAACTATAATTAACAAGACAACAAATGTAACTTCTACTAGTTTGGATTCAAATAAAGCAGAATTCAATGTTGTTAATCTTTAAAATGTATTTACCTGTTCAAGAAGATGAGGATATCTAGCTTGAATTTCATCAACAAACCCCTGCCCTTTCATGCGTATCAAGAATTCACACCTAAAATGTAAGAGGATAATTATTTTAGAAATTGTTTCATACCAAAAATATAACTTGATCATTCTAGAAAAATGGCTTTCAAACCTTTTTGATTATACCCCATAATAACATTTTACATCACAACTCAGTATACACACATATTTAACAGGAAAAAAATTACCATAAAAATAATATACATTCTCACTATGTGTTGCATTGTGATTTAACACAACAAAAACCACCACCAAAAAGAAAAGAGTCTTGACCTGGGAAAGGGTACAAGCTAATGCTTAAAAAACACTGTTAAACACAATTTACTTTGTGGGCTGAACACAATTTCAGAAACAATAACTAAGTATTCATTCCTAAAATGTGATCTTCCACAATATAATAACTGCTAAACTTTCCCTAATGTTCACTCTTCCATTACATTTGAAACACAATTCACCACCTTCCCTCCAAAAAACACAGAATCAAATATTTTCCTCTATACATAATTTAACAGTGTTTTTAAAATATTTGTTTTTAAACTACTAGGCCTTCTCAAAGATGTTCCAGGAAGCTCACATATACCATCTGTTTCCATTGTACATCTTTTGTTTCATCAACAAATGGTAGTAGACTGGGTGTGGTGGTTCACACCTGTAATCCTAGCACTCTGGGAGGCTGAGGCGGGAGAATCACTTGAGGTGAGGAGTTCGAGACCAGCCTGAGCAGGAGCAAGACCCCCATCTCTACTAAAAATAGAAAAAATTAGCCGGGCACAGTTGCGCAACACCTGCAGTCCCAGCTACTCAGGAGGCTGAGGCAGGGGGATTGCTTGAGCCTACGAGTTTAAAGTTGCTGTGAGCTAGGTAGACAGCACAGCACTCTAGCCCAGGCAACACAGAGAAACTCTGTCCAAAAAAAACTCAAAAACAAATGGTAGTAGACAATTGGATATCCATATGCAAAAAAGAACAAGAACCTTAACCTATGCCCATAACTAAACTAAAAATGAATCATATACCTAAATGTAAAACCTAAAACAATAAAAATTCTAGAAGACAGGAGAAAAATCCTTTTGTACTTATGTTAGGCAAAGAATTCTTAGATAAGAAGCCAAAAACATAATCCATAAAAGATAAAATTAAACTGACATCGAAATTAAAAACATCTGTTGTACAAAAGATACTGCTAAAAAAAAAATAAAAAGACAAGCTACAGACTGAAAGAAAATTTGCAAAAGTGACATCAGCAAGATGGATGGCAGAGTAAAAGACACCAGCCTTCTGCCATCCACAAAAGAGACACCTATCCACAAACAAAAATAGCCCTGGGAGAACTCAATAGTCCAATTAACCTACAGCAATACAGTGAAGCAAAAAAAAAATTATCACACTGGGGAAATCTGCTTAGCAGAGATGTGTGGAAATGCCTGAGAACAAAGGGGCTATCTGTATCAGCTGTGTGGTAAGACCCATCACAACCCCCAGGGGCTTGCTCTGGGGAGGACCCCAGCAGCCTTTGCCACTAAGGACCTCAAAGGCCTCGGAGATAGCCATAAACTTTCTGAAGGTTTCATAGTGAAAGATCCTATGGTTCATTGGTACTGATCCGAGCAGGATACTCTGAAGAGGACACAGACAGCTTTGACCACTAAGGATGTTGCTACACCCCTCCCCCTGAAAAGGAGCAGCTCTTGAACCACCCAGGGACAGAGCAGCCCCCACCCCTCACCTCCACACATGCTCTAGACCCCAAAGCCATAGCTGCTACATGTGTACCAACACATAAGACCCTTTGCTCCATGACTGCTCTCCTTGTACACACTCCAGATTCCAGCTCCACAGTTGCTCTGTACACATGTATGCTCCGGACCTAGCTGTGTGTGTGTGCCCGTATCTCAGGCACCAGAAGCACCACTGCGACAGGCTAACTAGCACCCCAGACCCCAGAGCCACTATTTATCTCTCTGCAGGTACTACACTCTGAACCTTGACTCTGTGGCTGCTCCACAGGCATCCATGTATTAGACATCAGTGCCACCCCCACCACCGTGAGGGCGCCAACAAGCCAGAACCAGCACAAAGAGGGATCCCCTTGGCCATGACATCTCCTGTGGGGGTGGGGGGTGGGGAATTAAGAGGTCCCCAGCAGCCTTCGCCACCAAAAACCCAAAACCCCTCACTGTTGGTGTGAACACCCGCAGCACTGGATGTTGAGAATCCCTGCAATCCTCGCTGACAATGACCTGAGCTAACAGAGCTGCATAGAGGCTCTACTCCATGGAGACAGAACCACCACACTCCTTCCAATCAACGTCCTCGCACCCACCCACAAGCAAAGATCTTTCCCAAACAAAACCAGTTCATAAAGTCTAGAAGGGGTAACTGTTCCGTTAAATGCACAGATATCAACACAAAGCTACCAGAAATAGGGAAAGGGGGAAAAAAAAGAAACACAAAACCGCCAAACGAATACAATAATTTTTCAGTAGTCAACCCCAAAGAAATGGAGATCTATGAACTGCCGGATAAAGAATTCAAAATAATTATTTCAGGTAAGCTCAGCAACCTACAAAAGAACACAGACAATGAAATCAGGAAAATAATACATAAAATGAGAAGTTCAACAGAGAGAGGGAAATCCAGAAGTTCAAGAGCTAAAGAACATAATGAAAAAACTCAACAGAAAGCATCAACAGCAGACTTGATCAAGCAAAAGAATAAATCTGGGAACTCAAAGACAGGTCATTTAAAATTACTGAGTCAGAGGAGGGAAAAAAACAGTGAAAAAAAGCCTACACGAATTATAGGATACCATCAATCAAGCAAACCAATATTTGCATTATGAGATTTCAAGGAGAAGAGAAAAAGAAGGCATAAAAGGCTTATTTAAAGAAACAATGGCTAAAAACTTCACAAATCCATGGAGAGACAGAGACATCCAGGTAAAGGAAGTTCACAGGACCCCATATAAAGACTTCACTGAAGCACGTTATAATAAAACTGTCAAAAATAGAAGATAAAAAGAGAATCTTAAAAAGAGAAAGTAAAAAGAAACTCATCTCATACATGGGAATTCCCATAAGACTGTATCAGTGGATTTCTCAGCAAAAACCTTAAAGGCCAGGGTGTGGTGGTGTGCACCTGTAGTTCTAGCTACTTGGGAGACTGAAGTGGAGGATTGCTTGAACCCACGAGAGTTCAAGGCTGCAGTGATTACGATCATGTCACTGCAATCCACCCTGGGCAACAGAGCGAGAGTCTCTAAAAAAGAAAAAACCTTGCAGGTCAGGAGAGAGTTGGATGATATAATATTCAAAGTGCTGAAAGAAAGAAACTGCCAAACAGGAATACTTTACTCAGCAAGGCTGTCCTTCAGAAATGAAGGTAAGATAAACATTTTCCCAGACAAACAAAAGCTGAGGAGGTCATCATCACTAGACCTGACTTATAAAAAATGCTGAGGAGTTCAAGCTGAAATAAAAGTAAACTAATTAGTTACATGAAAACATATTAAAGTATAAAACTCACTGGTAAAGATAAATATATAATCAAATTCAGAATACTCTAAATTTGTAATGGTAGTGTATAAACTTTAATATAAAGGTTAAAAGAAAACCATATTAAAAATAACGATAGTTACAATAATTTCGTTATAGATACATAAAAAGAGGTAAATATTGACATCAAAAACAAAATGGGGGTCAGAGTAAAAAAGAGTTTTTGTATGCAATTGAAATTAAGTTGTTAGCAGCTCAAAATAGACTGTTATAAGATGTTCTATGTAAGCCACATGGTAACAAAGTAAAAACCAACAGCAGATCCACAAAAGCATACCACTACAGAAAATCATCTAATCACAAAGACAGTAAGAGAGAAAGAACAGAACAAAGGGTCTACAAAATAACCAGAAAACAATCAACAAAATGACAGTAGTAAGCCCTTACCTATCAATGATTACCTTGATTGTAAATGGTTTAAATTCTCCACTCAAAAAACATACAGTAGCTGAATGGACTAAAAAAACAAGACCCAACTGTATGCTGCCTACAAGAGACTCAATTCACCATTAAGGACACACATAGTATGAAAATGAAGAGATGGAAAAGATATTTCATGCAAATGGAAACCATAAGAGAGCAAAGGAATCTATACTTAGATAAAATAGACTTTAAATCAAAAGCTATAAATGGAAACAAAATCCACAAGAGGATATGACAATTGTAAATATGTATGCACTCAACATCACAGCACCTAAACTAAAATAAAGAAAATATTAACAGATCTGAAGACAGAAATAGACAGCAACACAATAATAATAGTGGACTTCAATACTCCACTTTCAATAGAAAAAAAGACAGAAAATAAGGAAATATTGGACTTCAATGACACATTAGACCAAATGGACCTAACAGATATGTAGGCTGAGTATACCCCTTAACTGAAATGCTTGGGACCAGATTGTTTTGAATTTTAAATTTTTTCAGATTTTGGAATATTTACACTGTATTTGCCAGCTGAGCATCCCTAGTCTGAAATCTGAAACCCAAAATGTTCCAATGAGCATTTCCTTTGACCATCATTATCAGCACTCAAAAAGTTTCAAATTTTAGACCATTTCAGATTTTGGATATTCAGATTAGGGATATTCAACCTTTATATAGAACATTCCATCCAACAGCAGCGAAGTACACATTCCTCTCAGGCATACATGAAAAATTGTTGAGGACAGATCATACGTTAGGTCACAAAACAAGACTCAATAAATTTATAAAGACTAAAATTATATCAAGTATCTTTTCAGACCACAATGGTATGAAATTAGAAATCAGTAACAGGACAAAAGCTGGAAAACTGACAAATATGTGGAAATTAAACAACACATTCTGAAGAATCAATGAGTCAAAGAAGAAATCAAAAGGCAAATAAAAAAAATCTAAGGAAAGTGAAACACAACAAACCAAAACTTATGGGATATAATAACAAAAGCAGTTCTAAGAAGAAAGTTCATAGCCATAAATGCCTACATTAAAAAAAAAGATCTCAAATAAACAACCTAACTTTACACCTCAACAAACACAAGAAGAACAAACTAAATCCAAAGTTAGCAGAAGGAAGGAAATAACAAAGATGAGAAAAGAGATAAATGAAATTAGAAACAAAAGAGGAGGATATTACAACTGATACCACAGAAATACAAAGGATCATAAGAGACTACTTAAACAATTATTTGCCAACAAACTGGATAACCTAGAAGAACTAAATCCCTAGAAACACGCAACCTACCAAGGCTAAAATCATGAAGAAATGGAAATCTGAATAGCCTTATAATACTAATAAGGAGATTCAATCAATAATCAAAAATCACCTAACAAAGCAAAGCCCGTGACCAGGCAGTTTCACAGCAGAATTCTACCAAATATTTAAAGAGGAATTAATCTCAGTCCTTCTCCAACTCTTCAAAAAAAATCAAAGAGGAGGAAATACTTCTAAACTTATTTTACAAAGCCACTTATTTTACCCTGACACCAAAGCTAGACAACATTGTAAGAAAAGAAAATACAGGTCACTATCTCTGATTAACACAGATGCAAAATCATCAACAATATACTAGCAAACCAAATTCAGCAGCACATTAAAAGAATCATACGCTATCAGAGGTCCCCAACCCTTTTGGCACCAGGGACTGGTTTCATGGAAGACAATTTTTCCACGGACCTGGGGGCGGTGGGGGACGCGAACAACGGGGAAGCCACTGCTGTGAAAACATATGAAGCTTTGCCCACTGCTTATCTCCTGCTGTGCGGTCCCCTCTTCCTAAGTTTCATGGAAGACAATTTTTCCATGAAATGGGGTGGGGGTGGGAGGTGCCACCGGAGCTCTGCAGCCCAGTCCCTAACAGGTTGCAGACCAATATCGGTCCATGGCCTGGGCTTTGGGGATCGCAAGCATGATCTAGTGAGATTCATCCCTGGGATGCAAGGATGGTTCGACATACACAAATAAATGTGATACACCACAGTATCAGAATGAAGGATAAAAATCATATAATCATCTCAACTGATTAAGAAAAAGCATTCAACAAAATTCAACACTATTTCATGATAAAAACTCTCAACAAATTAGCCATAGAAGAAATGTACCTCAACACAAAGACCACATATGACAAGTACACAGCTAACATCATACTAAATGATGAAAAGCTCAAAGCTTTTCCTCTAAGATGAGGAACAAGACAAGGGGCCTCACTCTTGCTACTTCTATTGAACATAGTACTAGAAGGCCTAGCCAGAGCAATTAGGCAAGCAAAAGAATAAAAGGCATCCAAATCAGTTTAGAAGTAAAACTGTCTCTCTGCAGATGACATGATCTTATGCATAGAAAACTCTAAAGACTCACCAAAAAACTGTTAAACTAATTCAAAAGTTGCAGAATACAAAATGAACAGACAAAGGGTAGTAGCGTTTCTATACACTAACAATGAACTATCTGAAAGAGAAATCAAGAAAATGTAAGTAATCCTGTTTGTAACAGCACAAAAAATAAAATACTTATGAATAAATTTAACCAAGAAGAGTTGTACACTGAAAAATATAAGACACTGATGAAAGAAATTGAAGATAACAGAAATAAATGGAAAGATATCCTATGTTCTTGGATTAAAAGAATATTGTTAAAAGTCCACACTACCCAAAGCAACCTACAGATTCAATACTATCCCTATCAAAATTCCAATGACATTTTTCACATAAATAAATAAAAAAAAAAAAACTAAAATTCATATGGAACCACAAAAGTCCTGGATCAAAGCAATCTTGGGGAAAAACAAAAAAGCTGGAGGCATCACACTTCCTGATTTCAAAACGATATTACAAAGCTACAATAATCAGAACACTATGATACTGACATAAAAACAGACATATAGACCAATGAACCAAATAAAGAGCTTAGAAATAAATCCACACATATACAGTCAACTAATCTTCAACCAGGAGACAAAGAATACACAATGTGGAAAGGACAGTCTCTTCAACAAATGGCGCTGGGAAAACTGGAATCCTATCTTATACCACCTACAAAAATGAACTCAAAATGAGTTAAAGACTTAAATGTAAGACCTGAAACCTTCTTGAAGAAAAAATAGGGAAAAAGCTCCTTGAAAATTGTCTTGGCAGTGATTTTTTCAATGTGACGCCAAAAGCAGTCAACAAAAGCAAAAATACACAAGTAGGACTACATCAAACTAAAAAGCTTCTGTTCAGCAAAGGAAACAATAAAATGAACAGGCAACCTGTGGAATGGGAGAAAATATCTGCAAACTATACATTTGATAAAGATAATATCCAAAATAGTTAAGAAACTCATACACCTAAATAGCAAAACTCAGCAGCAAAAAAAAAAAAATCAGATTTAAAAATGGGCAAAGGATCTCAATAGACATTTTTCCAAAGAAGATATACAAATGGCCAACAGATACATGAAAAGGGGTTTGACATCACTAATCATCAGGGAAATGCAAATTAAAACCACAAGGATATATCACCTCACACCTGTTAGGATGCCTATTAACAAAAAGACAAGAGATAATAAACACTGGTGAAGATGTAAAGAAACGGGAACCCTCCTATAATGTTGGTGGGAATGTAACTTAGTACAACCATTACAAAAAACAGTATAGGGGTTCCCCCCAAAATTAAAAATGGAACTAGCATATGACCAAGCAATTTCTCTTCTGTGTAGATATCTGAAGGAAATGAAATCAGTATTTCAAAGACTTATCTCTAACTCTCATGTTCAAGCAACTTTATTCACAATATCCAAGATATGGAAACAACCTAAATGTTCACTGATGGATGAATGGACAACAAAAATGTGGTGCAGATATACAATGGAGTATTATTCAGCCATAACAAAGAAAAAGAAAATCCTGCCATCTGTGACAGTATGAATGAAATGGAGAGCATTATGCTAAGTGAAATAAGCCAGACAGAAAGACAAATACAGTTGACTTGTGAACACGGGTTTGAACTGTGCAAGTCCATTTATATGTGGATTTTTTTCAACCAAATGCAGATGAAAAATCCAATATTTGTGGGATGCAAAACCCATGTATATGGAGGATTTTTTAGATTCACATGTTCTGCAGGTCCAACTGTGGGACTTGACTATGCACAAATTTTGGTATACATGGGGGTCCTGGAACCAATCCCCCAAGTATACCAAAGGATGACTATACTGTAGGGTATTACTTATATATGGAATCTTAAAAAAAAAAAAAAAAAAGTCAAACTTATAGAAACAGAGTAGAATGTTGGGTGCCAGGGGTTAGAGGGTAGGTAAAAAGGGGAGATGTTGGACAATGGGTACAAAGTTTCAGTTAAAAGATGAATAAGTTCTGAGGCTCTCATGTACAGCATGGTGACTATAGTTAATAATACTGTGTTGGATACTCGAAATTTGCTAACACAGTATCTCTTAAGTGTTCTAGCCAAAAAAAAAAAAAAACAGTTACTATGTAAGGTGATGGATGTTTTAGTTAATTTGATTGTGCTAATCATTTCACAATGTATACATGTAGTGAACTTTAAACACATATAATTTTATTTGTCAATTATAACTCAATACAGCTGAAAAAACAAAAATGAAGTTTGTAAAACACATCCGATAAAGGAGTTGTTATCAGAATATATTAACTCTCAAAACTTAAAAATTTTCAATAGGCAAAACATTTGAACACTTTACCAAAGATACACAGATGGCAAATAAGCACACCAGATGTTCAACGTCATTAGTGAAATACTAATTAAAACCACAAGACACTACTACTACATATCTATTAGAATGGCTAACATAAAAAAGACTGACATGAGCTGGGTGCAGCACCTCACGCCTATAATCCTAGCACTTTGGGAGGCCAAGGCAGGAGGATTGCTTGAGGCCAGCCTGAAAAAGAGCAAGACCCCATCTCTACAAAAAACAAAAAAGAAAATTAGCCTGCCCATGAGTTTGAGGTTGCAGTGAGCCATGATAAGGTCACTGCACTCTAGCCCTGGCAACAGAGGGAGACTGCCTCTCAAAAAAAAAAAAAAAGAGGACTTAACAACCCAATGTTGTTAAGGATATAAAACACCTGGAAGTCACATACATTGCTAGTGGAAATTCAAAATGGTACAGCCTCTTCAGAAAACAATTTGGTAGTTTTTTATGAAGTCAAAACCAACACCTGCCATACAATCCATCCACTCCTAAATATTTACCCACGAGAAATGAAAACATGTTCACAAATATTTGAAGTGGCTTTATTATTGCTCCCAACTGGAAGCAATCCAAGTGTTCTTCAGTTGGTGAATGGGTAAACAAATTGTGGTATGGAATACCAATACCTAATGGGATATTACTCAGCAATAAAAAAGATCAAACTACTGACACACACTGCAACATGGATGAATCTCAAACGTACTATGCCAAGTGAAAGAAGTCAGACTCAGGCTATATACTGTTATGATTGATTCCATTTACATGACATTCTGAAAAAGGCAAAACTATAGGAACAAATAGGAAATCAGTGGTTGCTAGGACTGGGGATAAGAGGAGAGAGTGGCTATAAAGGGGCATGAGGGAACTTTCTGGGGTGATGGAAACATTCTGTATCTTAATTGTGGTAGTGGTTACATGATTGTATGTGTCAAAACTCACAGAAGTCTGTGAATTATACCTCAATAAACTTAACTTTCAAAAAAATCAAAAAATAAAATAATTCCTCTTTTAAAACAATACTTTGAGAGGGTCAGATATAATAATCATGTACAGAAGTTAGTAGAGATCGCATAAGCATGCTCAAGACTCAAGTTTATTAACTAGATACCAAAGCCACTTGTCACTGTATGCTCAATCTTTATATAATTTTAAATTATTTTTATTCTTTGACAATTTATATTCACCATGGTTAAAGACAGGAAGTACAGTAGCCCCCTGTATCTGTGGGTTCCATGCCTGTGGATTCAACCTACCTCAAATGGAAAACATTAAAAAATAAAAATAAAAAATACATCAATAAAAATACAAATTAATTTACGCTGTATTAGGTATTATAAGTAATCTAGAAATAATTTAAAGTACACAGAAGGATGTGTGTGTAGGTTATATGCAAATCTATGCTATTTTTTTATTTTTTAATTTTTTTTTACAGACAGGGTCTTGCTCTATTGCCCAGGCTGGAACTCCAGGCTCAAGCAATCCTCCAGCCTCAGCCTCCCAAGCAACTGGAACTACACGCAAGTGCCACCACACCTGGCTATTATTTCAAAAATTTTTACAGAGACAGGGTCTCACTATGTTGCCCAGGCTGGAGTGCAGTGGCCTCATCATGTTAAAATATAACTTTTAACAATGTTCTAATCTAAAATATCTGTTACTGCAAAGTTTTTCATCATAAATCATACTAAATGACAAAAAGATCTTTTAATTTCCTGAAGGGATTCAGGAGATTCTTTACTATTGTGAAAGGCACTCACAGGTCAAAACATTACCTATACTACATGATTTCACTTATGTGGTATCTAGAGTAGCCAAATTCACAGAGACAGAAAGTAGAATGGAGGTTGCCAGGAGGTTGGGGGAGGAGTAATAGGGCGTTAGTATTTAATGGATATGGATACAGAGTTTCAGTTTCAGAAGATGAAAAGTTTCTGGAGATGGCTGGTGATGATTACCACAGAATATGAATGTACTAAATGCCACAGAACTATACTTTTAAAAATGACTAAGGTGGTAAATTTTGTTATGTATATTTTATCACTACACAAAAAATTATCTAGTCCAACCCCTCCTCATTTTACAAATGAGGTCCAAATTCACATAGCTACTCAATTACAAAGACAGAATTAATTTCTATTTCCACTAACAACACTGCCCCTAAATTCCCTCTAGGCTTTAATATGAGACACTACCAGAGACAGAGTGCCTAAAAGGAGGTTAAGTGATCATAAAAAGATAAAATTATACAGAAAAAAATAATTTATAATTACAATTAAAATTAGTAGCCAGATAGGATTTTATTATATGCATTTTTATTTTATTTTTTAGAGACAGGGTCTTGTTTTGTTGCCTAGGCTGGAGATCCTATAGCGCACTGCAGCCTCAAACTCCTGGCCTCAAGCCATCCTCCCACCTCAGCCTCCCGAAGTGCTGGGATTACAAGTGTGAGCCACCATACCCAGCCTTATTATATGCATTTTTATATCTGCCTTATTTTTATATCCATTTTATGCCCCTTCTTGTTCTCCTTTTCCCTTCATACTTTTCTCTAATTTATGTTCTATCTTACGTGTCTTTGTAATCCTCACATCCTCTTTAAAGCAAGATTGAAAATAAATAAATGAAATGTAGGACCATAATTATAAATAAGTCAACAAGAATAATTTAAATTATATCTTGTGTGCATGGCTTACAAAAGAACAACAGTACATAGAACACTGCAGAGCATTTTTCAATAAAATAATTAAAGTGAAGATTTGGTCTTTTAAAAGGTTACTTCTCCAGTGGTATAAAAGAGGCTTTGTTATGATTTAAAGGTAGACAATCACATAAGCATGCCTACTTCTTTGAAGCACAGAGATCTGTATAGAAATACCTTTTCAAAACAATTACCTTGGAAACCACTTGGCATGTTCTACCCACGGATCATCTCCAGATTCCCAACACCTCAAGCCACCATCACAACAAAAGCATTTGACATCGTCATTGCGACCTAAAGGAGGGAAGAAAAAAAGACCAAAAATTGCATGAACTTACGTTTTAACATGTAAATCAAAACGAAGTAGATAAAATGTATAGCTATTAATTAGTTCCTTACCCACATAATAAAAACCAGCACTTGCAAGCTGCTCAGGCTGAACTGGAACAATAGATGGCCAGTACATAAATGTTCTCATTCGAGCTGCATGTGTCTGCATGCTCAGATTTGAAATGCTAAACCTCAGCGTTTCTAGAGAATTTTCCAAAAACGGACAGTTGGGAAAATGTCTCCGGTGTTCTGACATAGCATCATCCTTTGGTTCCCAGTTACTTAGCTTTCCACCACAAGCAAAGCAGGCTACCCTATCTCCGGGTCCTATATAATAAAAACCAGCTCTTGCCAAATCTGATGGTGACAAAAAGGTTAATGGCCACATATGGTAAGTAAGAAATCTGGCTTCTTCTGTACTCATTGCGTAACTGTAGGGGTTAGTCCTCAATGGAGAAAAGTCTTCGACTGCTCTAGAATCAAGAGGGTTTGGTGAAAGGTTGGAATAAGAACCACTGAATGAGCCACTATGTTCCAAAGTCGGAGACAATGAATGTGCAAAACTGTTTCTCATTGGAGAAGTATTCTTAGAGGCAGATCCCACGCTAGATGAAACCAGATTCTGAATAAAGCTACAGCTAGGATATAGCTGTTTATGCTTTTCAATAGGATTGTCTCCTTGTTTCCAGTTATCCAGCATCAGACCACAACAGAAGCATTTGACCTTGTCATTCACACCCGTGTAATAAAAACCAGCACGAGCAAGACTCCTCTCTGAGACAGGAACACCAGCAGGGAAGGTTGAATATGTAGACATTCTGTAGAGTTCACATGAAAAGTCATACTTCATTTTTTGTTTGTTACCATTTGTCCAATTTGACAAGATCGGGCTATCTTCCATTATACTCTTAATTTTTTGATATGAGGGACCTGGGACAAGTCTTTGAGAGGTAGTTTTGTGCATGAGTAGGTGATAGCACTGTTTGATGGCTAAAACCTTCACATGAAATTTCCTATCTCTTCACACTAAATTAGATTTTTACCACAGAAAGGGAATCAAATTGTAGACTCTTACTTATATAGAATTCACTATGCCTTCTACACTGGATTTATATGAATTTACACTTATTAGAATGAAACTCTCTCCTCAATTACCAAGATACTACTTAGACCTCTTAGGGATTATAATAAACTCTTTTAGATAATTCAAGTGCTATTCACTCATAATTTGGCATAAAACTAACCTAAAGCCCTGAAAAAGTTGATCCACTTCTGAAAATATGTTGAAATGCTTTGATTTTTCAAGGAGCTTTATATTCTCAAAATTCTAAACAACTACAGAATACCAAATTATGCCTTTAATTTACTTTGGGTTATAAGCTATGAAGCCCGGCTATATATCAGGCCAATTACTAATTATGCCACAAAAGTAAAAAATTATATGCAGCCTTCTTTCCCTAAAAGCACTTTAACACATTCTCCCCCAAAATCTCATTGTATTCTAGTAAACAAAAGTAATTAAGTCTTCATATAGTGACACTATCTAAAAGCTAATCTCATATAGCTTATCATCATAGTATTTACTTAAGTGGGTTATATGAGCTTCAGTTAACAACTTTTGGGGAAGTCAACACCCACAACCTTTGTTGAACCTGTGCCTATTATAGTGTGTATGATGTCAAATTAATTTTGCTTGAAGTTCACAAACTGTAAACTCTTTCATCCTTGTTAAATATTATCTATATTTGTTTCCATTTCCTGCAGCAACGGATAGTCTTCCTAACTTTGTATACCACTTTATTATACTTGATCAACTGAAGGTATTTTTGCCATCAACTTTAACTAGCTAACCATAAAATCTCCACACCACACATTTTTACGCTGCATTTAAAAATTAAATAACCTGTTCCACATTTAAGGACCATTCAGCTCAAATATCAGTCATGTTGTAATTAAAGATGAATCAATTTATCAAAAGATACAGGTTGCCCTTTCTAGTGTTATCAAAAATTCCTAACAAAACATTGTATTACCAACAGAATTACTGCTTAGCATAATGACCCAGCAATTAACTCTCCTAGCCTTCTTTCTGAAAACTCTTCAATATTTTTAAGATGTAATTCATACACAAAATTACAATCCACAGAATTCAAGCTATATCCCTTTATAAAGTTGCAGTGTCTCCATAATGGGATTTATTACTGCAGGGGGAAAGATGGGAGGGAAAAAGACTCTTCAGGGCTGTAAATCTGAAAAGAAAGAACAAAAGGTATTTTAGAAAATTGTATTTGCGTGGCAAACAGAACTTACAGGCTATTCAATTTATTCAGTAAAGTCTACAAATGCTTTACACTTTAGATAATACATATTAATTTCAGCACTTTGTCACCACAACTTTCTACCTGGAAAAGCTTTTAATTAAAATAAAAAATGCAAGATACTCCCATAACACTAATATACATGTCTTTAATATGCACAGCTTTAAAGACAGATGGACACTTCCATACAAGAAAACATTCGGTCCTTGGTCTCCTACCCTTTTCTGATTTAAAGGTATCTTTGGTGCTTTGCTGGAGGGACAGGAGTTTAAAAAAACAAAAAAAAAAAAGAGCCTCCACTACACCTAGTCAGCAAAAATACTGCAACGTTATTTTTTAATGTCAAGTCTCCAGGACTAGGCAAACTGCTGTAAAATGCACCAGCACTTATCAATTTAAACTCTACGATTCCCTCACAATTCCAAAGCAACAACCACTGTAAGCAACTCGAAAACAAAACATAAAGCAAAGGCTTGTGAAACAGTGGCCCTGGCAACAGTGACCACCTGAGTGATTTGATTTAATTACACCAGGTCTTGTATTTTTAAATTATAGACTTTTATCTACAAATCCGTACTGTTGATTTTGCTCTCTTTATGCAATCTGCCCCTATAAGCAGGGGATAAACTGGAAGGGAAAAGACGAGAAACTACGGGATTTACCTAATAATTTCCCAGAGTTAATTCTCACTACACACAACAGACGACTACTAAAGCGACAGAGAGCAGTTGGAACTATCTGAAATACGAGATCCTACACCACAGAAATGCCCCCGATATATTAAAGGAATGCCGAGGACTAAGTTTTAAATCTTGCAAAAAATCCAAGAGGAAAAAAAAAAACGTCTTGGTCATAGTCCAAAGGCCAGAAAAGTGGGCGGCGGCCAGAGGAGGCTTGAAAACAAGTCATTTTTTTAAAAATCACTTTCGATTGCAAGTCTCGAAGCTGGGACTTCCTAATTAAATAAAAACCTCGGCGAGAGTACAAAGCAGAGGGACCCCGGAGACACTCGACCCAAGGACCCCAGGCCCCGTCCTTGCCTGCGCGGCCGCAGCCTCAGGGAGGGGGGCTCCCGCGGGCCCCAGCGTCCCAACCCGCCTCCCGCCGCCCGGGCCCGGAAGCGGCCGCACTCACCGCGGAGCCGGCGCAGCCCACACGGAAGCTGCGCGGCTGCCCGGAGACCTCCTCAACCCGGGGAAGCAGCGGCGCCCGCAGGAGAAGCGGCCCGTGAAGCTCCGCTCCCGCGCGCCCGAAGCCCCCAGCCCCAGCCGAGGCCACGCCGACGCACGGTGACGTCAGCGCGCCGGGCCGGGGACCCGCGTCGACCGCAGCGCGAGGGCGCCCGGGAGTCTGCGGCCGGAAAGCGGAACCGGCGCGCGCTCTGCCGTGGGGAGACGCCGGGAGGCCCGGGGAGGCCCAGCGCGGCGTGGGCGCCCGCCCGGAGCTGCGCGGGCGGCCCGTGGGGAGAGGCGCACTGTGCGCATCAACTCGGCGTCTCGTTTTTTAACCTCGCGGTTCATGCGCCCTTAACGTTTTCCTCCGCCCGTCCCGAACATTCTCCGGAGAGGGGACGTTGCCGACCGTGAGCCGTTGCGTTTGAATCTTGGGAAACCCTGCGGAAACGCCCTGGCGCCGACGGTTTTGCGCCGCCCCTGCGTCACCGCAGAGTTACGGTTCAGCCCCTGGCAAAACTCCGCTGGTGTGAAGCCTCCCCTCGTTCGAAATGACCGCATTTGAGGATGAAGTCGGTCTGGCGGCGTTTTTTGCTTCAGTTAGGTCAACGGTTGTAACCGTTTTTTTCAGCGCGCTCCTGCGTCGTGTCAGCATTCCACAGCTGGCGGTGCAAATCCAAACGAAGCGTTGGAAAGCAGGACAGCACCGGAAGATTCATTTTGAAGACCTGATGTATTTTGTAATCAACCAATGGACCTTTTGTTTTTAAACTTTCGGTTTTCCGTTCTGGAGACATACACAGTAACAAAAAGACTGTCCTTCAAATGCACGTTGCTAGCAACGGTATTTCAGGCCGGGCTTCCCTCCCAGGATTTACTGAATGTTTGAATAAAATGGAATGTATACATTAGTGTGCGGGTACACACAAATGCAGTTGTACATGAACCACAGAGGAGCCCACTTCCAAAAAATTTTTAAATAGTTAAGTGAAAGAAAATTTGTAAATAAAAATCCTTTGCTTTACTGATCCTGGGCCTTTTAGTCCGCCGTCTGCTCGGGTAGTGCCGCAGACACAATGACATGCGGTAAATACTGTATTGCAATGAACAAATTGTTCAATTTACGTTCTGTAAAGACACTTTGTCAGTGAAATCAGATGCTTGATTCTCTCTGGGGAACTCCAGGGGGCAAACATTTTAAAAACTTCCAAATAAGCCACTTAATTAAGCAGCCAGGGGAATTCCAAGACCCTGAACCATTTCCCATTTCCTGTCGGTGTCTTTTCTGCCTGCCAGTCAGTCACAGAACAGGAGGTCTTCTGTTCAATGTTGATAGTCAAAGTATTTGTAGCTGTTTGTGATATGCAAGAAAAAAAAAATGCCATGGCTCCCAATGACTAAAAACTTCCAAAAATGCACGAGTCTTGGTAGTAGTTCAGTATTTAGTTCAAGTCACTATTTCTCGGAAAGTTACAGAACATTCCTAATATATGTGGGAAAATACATAGAGCAAGAACGTTCATTCTGAATTCAAGGTTATTTCTCTTTTTCAGTTCTTGTCCTGACCAAAAAAGTAAGATAATGAATATACTTCAGTCTAGGGGAAATTTTGCATTTCAAAAACTCAAAAGCGTTAGATATTTTTCCCAAAAAAGAATGTAATATCATTCAGGTATAATAAGTAGACCTTCTAACTTTTAATTTTCTATAACCTTGTAGTCTAGTGTTAAATTTATCCAGTTAATTAGTTACCCATTTATTCCATTTTTAGTATTTTTTTTCTTACATTGCCAGTGTAGAGTTGCTGGTAATTTTTTAAAATAGGTTATATATATAGATGTATATGCTGAGGTCGCTATTCTAATATTGTTCATATTTATCCAGAAAAAATATTCACAAGATCCAAGACAATTTTGAAGAAGAAAAATAAAGTTGAAAGAACTTGTCTACCAGGTAGCAAGTTATATACAAAAGCCATAGTAATTGAGACAGTCTTGTATTATTAAATGAACAAGGATGGGCAATTAAAGGAAAAAGACAAACAGCTCAAAAATAGAGACCCATATATAGGTATATAGGAACTTGATACATGACATTGTTATTGCATAATAGTGAGAAAAGGATTAATGAAAGTAATGCTGAATGAATGGTTATTCTAATGGAAAATAAAATTAGATCACCGAATTAAATCACCTGAATTTTAAAAAATCCTGATGGATTAAAAAAAAAGAAAAACCCTTAAAAGTGAACAGCCACCCTTATGGATCCAGAGACTTAAATTTGGTGAGTTGCAATGCATTGCAGTTACTGTCACTATTAGTGCTCAAATTGTTTTATTTTAGGCCAATAGGAGCTTATTCAGGTTAGCTCCTGAGTCTTTTTGAAATGGCCCTAATAGTCTTTGATTACTTTCCAGGCTCATTTTGTATATTTATTATCCCATACCCAGAATAAGCCATTTATCCAAAGCACCCTGGATCGTTTAGTAGGAAATGGTATTTAAAGACTATAATCTGAATGTTTGTCATGCTAATTGTTAATGAGTTCTGTCGTTTCTATACCTGTTCTGCAGACAGAACTGGTTAATATGACTTTGTTTTGTCTTGTTTTTTGTTTTTTAATAAAATATATCATGAACTTGCATTGATACTTACAATTCAAATTCAGTAAGCCAAGGTTTTATTTAAACTCTTTGATTGTACATCTGTAACTTTTTTCCTTTATTCTGAAAATCCGTATGCTCCTCTAATTCCTTCCTGCCCCATGAATAATGACTTAAACACTTTTTATGATTCATTTTTAAATTATGTATATTTATATCTGCCCTTAAACAGTAGCATACTTTTTTCCACCTTTTTTCACTTAATAATCCTAGAGCTCACTCAATACTAGTATATAGAGATATTTATCATTTCAGTATAGTACTCCATTGTGTAGATGTACCGTAACATATTCAACTTGAACAATTTGATTCCAAAAGCAGTCAAAGACTATTAGGGCCATGTCAAAGACTGAAGAGCCAACCTGAATAAACTCCCCCTAGCGTAAGATAAAACTAGTACCATATTATATTCAGCTACTTCCCTGTTACTGGACATCTGGGTAGTTTCCAGTCTTTTGCTCTTACAAATAGTGCTGTGTTGAATAGTCATGGGCATACATCTTTAGATATATTCCCAGAAATTGGATTGTTAGTTAAAATGGTAAATTCATATGTAATTTTGCTGGATATGGCCAAATACCTTTCCATGGGGATGTTGGTATTTTGCAATCCAACAAGCAATGTATGTGAATGCCTCTTATTCCCACAGCTTCACCAATGGAATAAGTTGTCAAACTTTTGGATTGTTGCCAGTTGGTTAAATAAGAAATAGTATTTCAGCCGGGCACGGTGGCTCACGCCTATAATCCTAGCACTCTGGGAGGCAGAAGTGGGAGGTTCGCTCAAGGTCAGGAGTTCGAAACCAGACTGAGCAAGAGTGAGACCTTGTCTCTACTAAAAACAGAAAGAAATTAATTGGACAACTAAAAATTTATAGAAAAAATTAGCTGGGCATGGTGGCACATGCCTCTAGTCCCAGCTACTCAGGAGGCTGAGGCAGAAGGATCGCTTGAGCCCAGGAGTTTGAGGCTGCTGTGAGCTAAGCTGATGCCATGGCACTCTAGCCTGGGCAACAGAGTGAGACTCTGTCTCCAAAAAAAAAAAAAAAAAAAAATAGTATTTCAGTGCAGTCTTAATTTCATTGCTCTGATATGAATGAAATTGAAAATGTTTTCCTATGCATCAATTATATATGTAATGTGTTACTTACTTTTAAAAAATTAAGCAAGCATATAAGAATGTTAGTAATGTTTGTATGGTATTGTTAAAGAAAAAAATATTCTGACACTTGTTGAAATGATAAGGAAGACTATTCAGGACTATGCAATGAAAGCATTGAATAGGAAAGAGAGATGGGGCTTAATTTGAAATACAGCAAAGGCAGCTGGGGATTTATAACCAGCAAGGAGAGTGACAAGAGTTAATGGATAGGAAAGTACTAAGAGTGACATCAAGGGCAATAGAATTCTTGCTGAAGGCAGGCAAAGGACTTACACTATGAAGGACTTGATCAGATATCAAGGGTGATCAGATATCAACGTTGGGAGAGATCCTCACTAACTTGACTTAGCAGGACTGAGGTAGGCAGGCAGGTTACAGGTAGGGCAGGAGTTGGGCCCAAGGTCCAGGCCTAGTTGAGAAAAGGACTCAGAGGAGTTGACTAAAGTTTTGTCAAGCAGAGTCTTTTAATTACTTAATAAGCATCCC
>CAUYRT010104540.1:0-35375 GCA_963574885.1 Lepilemur ruficaudatus | reverse complement strand
TGAGCTCCACTTAAGTACCCTCAGCCAGGACCTCCCCCAGCACGTGTTCTCTGATAGGCAGGGCGGAGAGAGCAATTACGCACGTGCTGGGCACAGCTGCCTCCCAAGCGGGATCCCTGTGCTGCCGGCTCCCCACAGTGCTGTCTTTGCACTCAAGCCCTCCAATGACTTTCCATCTCCTCATTTGCCAAAGACCTTCCAGTGGCCACGAGGCCCCATGACATCAGATGATCCCTGGACTCATCTGAAGGTAGTGGCTTCCCTTTGCTGCTGCTGGGGGTGTCATTCATTCTGAGTCCAAAGACCTGAGAACTGGGGGAGCCAGTGGTGTAACTCTCAGTCCAAGGCCGAGGACCTAACACAGTTGGGGATGGGGCACTGGTCTAAGTCCTGGAGTCCGAAGGCCCAAGAACCAGGAGCTGCAATGTCTGAGGGCAGGAGAGGATGGGTGTCCCAGCTCAAGAAAGGAGAGTGACTTTGCCCTTTTTGTTCTATTTAGGCCCTCAGTGGACTGGATGATGCCTGCCCCACAATGGAGGGGGGGTGATCTTTGTGCAGTACAGTCTCAAATCCTAATCTCTTCTGGAAACATCCTCACAGACACATCCAGAAATAACATTTTACCAGCTATTGAGTGTTCCTTAACCCAGTCAAGTTGACACGTAAAATTAACCATCACACCAGGTGATGCTTATGTTGCTGATCCAGGGACCACACTTTGAGAACTGTTGCTCTGTATTATTCTATTTATTTTTAGTTGTTTTTGGTTTTTCCTCACTGGAATGTAAGCTCCATGACAGCAAGGACTTTAGTTTCTTTAATTCAGTGTGGTAGCCCCAGCACCTGGGTCACTGCCTAGGATATGGTAAACACTCACTTTACATTTTTTGAACAAATTTACTTCAGTCACAGAAAAAGTATACTTGAACCAAGTAAGTGATTAGAATTGAGTATAGTCCTCTGATTTGTTAACCCATTTCCTGTTCTTTATGGCCATTGCTTTAGATTTGGTCTATCTACGCATAAACACTGATGACAATCTTGTTCATATTATGATTTTTGCCAGCAGTCAACATTTATAGCAGACTGAATAGATGTCAGTCACTGTGTTAACCACTTCCATGCATCACCTAATTTAATCCTTATTTCCTAATTTAATCCTAGGATGTAGGTACCATTTAATCCCCATTTTACAGACAAGGAAACTCAGGCTGAGCGAGCTTACCCGACTTGCCCAGGGTCACACTGTGAGGTGCTGTGGGATGTCAGAATTCAAGTCCAGATCTGACTTCAGCATCTGTATTCTTAACACACACACACACACACACACACACACACACACACATTGTTAGAGTTCTACTTCAAGTGTCTTCTTGCTATGTGGCTGACTGTGACTCTCTCTAGCTGAATCCCCATTTGTAACGTGGCCATAAAGTTAATCGGCATTGGTTAAGTCACATTTCCAAATACAAAGTGACACTAATGGCCCTAACTGGAACAGAATTGAGCCAACTCATAGCTTGATCTTTCCACTTCCTCCTTCTTGTCTTCTCATATGGCTGCATAGTTTGCTATGAACCTGTCCCCTGTGGATGGACACTTAGCTTGTTTCCATGTTTTTGATGTTCTGTAGAGAGTGGCGAATAATATTGCACACATCTTTAATTGTAACTTTAGGATAAATTCATAGGCACTTTTAATTATAACTACAGGCATAATGTTTTCCAGACACATTTTCTTTTATATCACATATTTTATTCTTTCTTCTCAATATGTGGTAGATCATTGAAGTTCTCAGTAGTCATATAGTACATTAGTTAGTCATTTGTGTCCCTTTAAAGGGCGCTAAAATTTGTTAGGGTGCTCAAGCCCATGACCCCACCCATAACCATTCCTGTCAGCCTATCCTACCTCCAGAGACCATCTGCCTCTGGCAAGAGTTTGCAGGTTCCCACTTCTGCCATATCCATTCTCGCGGACTCTGCCTTTATTTGCTCTTTCATTTCCATCCCTTTCCCTTCAGACCTTTTCTTCCCATGCTGAGACTTTTGCACTCACCCTGCCTTTCTGTCTTCATCAAAGTGTCCATATTAGGAAGATTGAGAAACTGAGGTTGGTCATTCAGTTATGCCAATTGTACATGAAAGAAGTCGATTCTTTTGATTTTTTAAGATGACATCTCTATAATCACTTACTATCTTGTCTCTTATGGGTTCTGTACCACATAGGCATGAGCATTTTTCTGTTTTAACTTGCGTTTCCCCTTAAAATGTAGAAAAAGTAATTCTCTTCTCTTCCATGGTGGTCAAATGGCCCTCTGTTAATGATGCAATTAGTGAAACTCTGCAAGACAAAGGGGGAGATCTTTCAGTTTTACAAAGTCAACGAAGTGGCAAAATTTGCCACGTTTGCTGTATGTGCAAAATATTCTGCGGAGCTCTACTGTAGTAATGTATTTTTTGAGCAGCTACTGTAGTTGCTGAAGCTAAATTATAATAATTTGATGACTGTGTGCAAGACGAATTCACCGAAGTACTACCTCCTTGATGGCTGTCAGATTTGGTTTGGAATGGGGAGAGGCTCTCTGTCACCTTTGGTCACACCCCAAATGTGTTCTGTGCTGGAGATTTCTTTCCCTAGCCTTCCTTTGCTACCTTCTCTCCAGAACATCTCCTCTTTTCCTTGCCATTTTTTTTCCTTCCAGAATTCTGTTTCCCATTAAACAAACTCTGCTAAATCCTTACCCACTTTTAGAAGAATGATTTCTTCTCTTCCCACTCAACTGAATTCCTGAGGTCACCTTTTTATCATGGGGAGATATTTATTCTTGTATCACCCGTGTCATTCTGGGTTGGGAAGTGGTATTGGTGATATCTCACTCACTGATGCATCTTTCAGATTACTGCCCCTACACCTTCATGTAAAAATTTCTATTTATTTGAGGTTCATGCCATTTGCCTGCACCACCCAGCCTCTATCCATCCCTGTGGTTTGCTGGAGGTGGCTTCCACCTTCTGTGTTCAACAACATCATGTCCGTAGCTTAAAATTGGCCATGGTGGGAGTATTTACACCACAGACTTTGGCCAGTGCTACATGTCAGAGCCAGTTATTAAACATTTACCAGCATAGCACTGATCCTGCCCGTGTGGTTATCTGCCTTCCTTTTGGTCACCCTCCTCATTTGTTGAATACTTGGGTTCCTGGATCAGAACATTAATTTTCCCTCCAAGTTAGACAACACTCTCAAAGATTTCGACATCTATGTTGAATTAGTGAGTGAGAGCCAGGTTACTCAACATCCTGCCGTGGGAGGGCTAGTCCAGCACAAGGAAGGATTGTTCTGCATCCTGCACAAGTTTCTAGCATCCTGTCAGAAAGTCAGGTCATTAAAAAACCTAATTATAATTATTTGGGCTTGTAACCAAATTTCATTTTTATAGATAGCACAAAATATTCCTTGTACAATTTGAATACAAGGAATACAAATTGAAGGAGAATTGTATTCTGTTTTGTTTGGAAATTCACCAAGAGTTTTTTACCATTTAAAAAATCCTATTCCTGATGGAGTTCCACCTTGGTATTTGAGTCACCCGTTCAACACACCTCATCGGTCTGTATTTGAAGCTATTGCATTCAAGGGACTTTAACATGTGACTATGAGCATCAGCCCACTTTATCAGGTCTTCTGATACAGTTGCTGTGCCTACGACATACTAAAATACATGTTAATTATTATAAATTATATCTTTTTGATCTCATTTATACTGGAGTTGGAGCTTTATCATGATTTTTTAAAAAAAGTTAGAAAATTTGTATTATTTCATTTTAGGGTAGCAAAGGGAGGAGGCTATTGGATGGGCTAGGGCTGAGACACCTGTTACAGTCCCCTCACCGCTTTGACTTCCCAACTTGTGCTGGTGATTCCTTTCGCTCCATGTCATTCCTAAGGGTATGCTCTGGACATAGTCAACATCAAGACAGTCCTACTTCTGAAATCTGAGAGTTACTTTTTATAAGCAACCTCTGATTTTTCCAGCCCTCTCCTCCTCTTACGCCTAGTGCACCTGGTCTTCCACTTTGGAGAAAATTCCAGAATCTCAACCCTTCACTTTCTCCTTCCTCTCTTCTCATTGATGGCATAGCATGTTATGAATCCAACCTCTGTGGATGGACATTTAGGTTGCCTCCAGGTTTTTGATGTTCTGCATAGTGTGGTGAATAATATTGTGCACACCTTTAATTGTAACCTTAGGATAAATTCCCAGAAGAGGAATTAGGTATTTCTTTGAAAGGATTTTGATACTATTACCAAATTAGCCTCCCTGCTTTCCGGCCAGTGCTACTTCATGAAAAGAAAAATAGAGATTTCACTTAATGAAACATGCGAGATGTTTACAGAGGTGTTTGTCATTCCTCTGGGTCCTAAATAGTACCTGTTTTTTCAGCTTCCTTTTTCCCTTTTCTGCCAGCCTCCCTCATACATC
This sequence comes from Lepilemur ruficaudatus, assembly GCA_963574885.1. Taxonomy (NCBI): domain Eukaryota; kingdom Metazoa; phylum Chordata; class Mammalia; order Primates; family Lepilemuridae; genus Lepilemur; species Lepilemur ruficaudatus. The sequence continues at coordinate 30,889 of CAUYRT010104540.1, read as the reverse complement.
CGTCACTGCTACCATCCTTGTTTAAGCCACCTGAATTATTGCAATGGTCTCTTAACAGTCTCCCAACACAGTCTAGTCTCAATTCATATTCTTCCTCTTCTCAAACTCTTGAATGGCTTCCACCTCCCCCAGAGTGGATGCCCAGACCTGCCATGGCCTGTGTGCTCTAACCACCAGCTACCCCTCCAACTGCGTATCGCTCCACCCACTTCTCACTCCTGATTTGCCACACTTGTCTCCCCAGGGCCTTTGCACATGCTTTCTTCCTGGTCTGCCCTACTGCCAGCCACCCACAGAGCTCCTGCTCCCATTTCTAGCATCCCTCTGCACGTGGGTCAAGGAGGACTTCTCAGCCACTCTAGGTAAAATATTAGTCCCTCCCCTTTCCCCTGAGTTACTTTTCTCCATAGCACTTATGACCATTTGATGTATTTACTGCTGCCCTCAATGAGGGCAGGGCTTGCTCTGTTTTCCTTTCCATTGTTTTATTTATTTATTTTTTCCATCTCCAGTACCTGTCATATGATAGATCAGGGCCCAGATAATAAATATTTTAGGCTTTGCGGGCCACAGGGCTCTGTAGACCCTACTGAACTCTGACACTGTAGCATGAAAATAGCCATAGACAATACGTAAACAAATACATGTGGCTGAGTTCTGATAAAACTTTATTTACAGACATCATAAATTTAAATTTCATATAATTTTGACATGCCAGGAAATATTGTTCTTTTGATTTAAAAAATGAAAAAACCATTCTTAGCTTATGGGCCATACAAAAAACAGGCTGAGAGCTGAGTTTGGTCTAGAGGTGGTAGTTTCCCAACTACTGTACTAGGTACTTAAAAATTATTTATTTCATGAATGAATACATATGTAAGGACTATGCACATATTGATAAATATTTTAGACATATCAAGCCCTATTTTTAAGCTTATGCATTTGAACAGTGATGGCCCAGAATCAAATGTGCCTTTTGACTCTATCTTATTTTAACATTTTTAAACCATCCCTCATATGCCCCAACAGAAAAGGGATTAATACTGTGAATTTTAGGAATAGGGTCTAGTTTAACAAATGTCTGAAAACTATAGTGTCATCTATAGACCACGATACAAATCATCTCTAGTTTATTATACATATATTTTTAATAAACAGAAGAGGGGTGAAACGTCTCTGTGTATTTTCAGCTGGAATGGATATCCACAGCTTTTTCCTTTGACTTTCAGAGTTTATCTAAATTGAACTTTCGGCACCGCCATCGTCTTTCTCTGCAAACTCTGTTTGGAAAAATAGACCTTCAGGCCCCAGTAAGAGCACTCAAACTGCTCGGAGCAAATAACTTAAACATAACAAATTGAAGCTTACAAAAGTCAGAATTGTAAAACTAATAGGGCTGTTAAAACCAGCTTTCCTGAAAATTATGAATTGGTTGGCCTGTTTCTTATAATGGCAAATAGTGAATCTTGATCGTTCATCAGTGCACATGTCATAAATTAGGTGCTGAGAGAGGCTGCAAAATTCTTTACGGCATCACAGAAAGCTACCGCGGCTGCCTTCATATCACATTGTTAGATTCCAGCGGTTCCAGCACAGATCCGGCAATGAAAGTTTTAAAATTGTAACAAGTTGTCAAATGTTTATCAACGGAATTTTATGAAGGCCTAAAAAGTTATGTACGATACTGCACAGACCATTAGGGGAATAATAATAGTAATAAAGAGACTTTATTCTCATCAAGACTTATGTGGCAGCTAGCTTTCCCCCCCAAACTTGGTTAATGGAGGTTGGGAGAGGCAAATAATTCAATACTGGAAGGAGAACAGCTTGAAGCATTAGATAGAATATCTGTGTTATGCGTTGAATAGAATGTAATGGATATGTGGGGCTATATCTTTACAGATATGTAGATCTCTCTCTGTATTTATGGAGAAAGATATTCAGGATTGAAACACAGCCTTAACAAATGCTGTGCCAGTTGTGTTTTATGGGCTATGCTGCAGCGCAGGAAGGCGGTGGGTTTGGGGATCAGGCAGAGCTGCGTTCAGTTCCTGACTCCACTGCTTTATATATTTTTGTGTCCTTTCTACACCAAAGTTTCTTGTTGTGTAAAAGAACGGATAGTAATAAAACCTACCTTACCAGGCTTGTTGTAATGTTTTAAAAAATAAAACACTTAGCACAATTCCTCACACAAAGGGAGCCAAAACCAAAAATAAAAGTCTCAGCTACTTCCCTTAGTAGATGCATGGCCTTGAGCTGGTCACTTTACCTCTCCCAGCCTCAGTTTACCCATTTACTTAGTGGTGATAATAATTTCTACTCACTCATCTCGTGGCATTGCGTGGACATTCAATGAATTGTCTTACATAAAGAGCCTAGCACGGGTCAGCCATGTGGCATGTGTTCATTAGAAGACTCCTTTTCTTTTATTCTGGGGAATAGCCTTAAAAGAGAGACAAAATAAACTGTGTCTTTGAAGATGCAGCATCATAATAACTATGTTTTATAAGTCACCATTAACATTTCTTCAAAAGATTCTAGAAACTTAATGAACATCACGAGTTTATGTGTCTACAACATTAGGCTGTAGGAAGCAGATACAGTTATTATTGGTGTTTTCTGCTAGACTGTAAGACCCATTACAGCAGGGAATGTGTGCCTTTTGTCCACTTCGGTCTCCCTAGTGTCCTTATCTGGCACATATAGGTGCTCGATTTGTGGATGCTCTGTTAATAGTTTTAAACAAATATATGTACAGCCAGGAAAAGCCATCACTAAACCCACAGTTCATGTTCCATTTGTTCCTCTGCACCTAGGGGAGGGGTGTCCTTTGTCAGGACCCCAGCAGGGGACAGATGGCATAGCCCAGTTGGGTCCTTTCAGGAGAATAGACAAGTGTATTGAAGTCGGTGTGGGCAGTGTGTAGAGAGACTACCAGGGACAATGCCGTGTTCTGGGACTGGTGACAGGGACGCACTGGTGTCCACTCCTTGACCCGAAAGAGGAAGGGCAGGAGAGTTTACCAGCTGAGGGCCATCCTGCAAGGCCACAAGCTGGCTGGGAGCAAAGGGAGCTTTCCTTGCGGGAGGTGCTGACTGTGCATGTGTCCACGTGGCAGGGCTGAACTATACTTCCCAGAATCCCCTTCTCTGCGACGTGGCCTGGGCAGGCCACAGAGAGACTCTTGTGCGAGATTTGGAGGACGGATGGGAAGCTGCAGCCCTTCTGTGGCTCACACATGTCGTTTCTATCCCCTGGCTCACCTTCTTGGCTTGCAAAAGCCAGTGGGCCTCCTGTGGCCACCTCTTGCCCTGACTCCTCCTGCAGTGTCTCCGAATCCTGGGCCAGATATGTGTTCAGATTGGTGACGAAGGGCCCGGCTGGTGCAGGACAACCTCGTTACCCAGTCAGAGACAATAAGAATGGACACGGGTTTCAGTCTATCTTTGCAGCTCCAGCTCATGCTCGTAGGTTCCGAGTTGTCCCTGTTCTCCTCAACTTTACACCTATCTTCCCTCCTGCCCATCTGCCCTGAGGACCACGGGCACCAGAGACTGCCTGACGTCACCTGCTCCCGTGAGATCTTTGGGTCAAATCCCTGAAACAAACGCATATGTATACGTACACATGTATGTATATGTATGTGTATATGTGTATGTATGTGTATGTGTGCATTCACACATACTTGCCGTCTTGTGTGAGCACCTGTGTATCGCCTCGCAGTTCTTCTTCCCTGATTAAACATTCTCGTTGTCCATTCGGGCTGCTATAACAGAGTAGCATAGACTGGTATCTTCTAAACCACAGAAATTTATTTCTTCCAGTTTTGGAGCCTGGAGGCCTGAGATCAGGGTGCCAGCACTGTCGGGTTCTAGTGAGAGCGGTCTTCCAGGTTGCATACTGCCGACTTCTTCCTGTGTTTTCACATGGCAGAGAGAGCTAGCAAGCTGTCTGGCCTCTTCTCCTGTGGCCCTAATCCCGTTCATGAGAGCTCTACTCTCATGACCTAATCACCCCCAAAGGTCCCACCTCTTAACACCATCACATTGGAGTGAGAATTTCAACATGAGAATTTGGGAGGGGCACAGAAACATTCAGTCCGTCACAAACACGCTCTGAAACAAGGAACACAGTCAACAGTCAGTGACTGTGAATATTGACCAATAGTGGGGAGGATTCACACCTTGACGTTTCTCTCCTCCCTTCCTAAGGTATTGCTGGTGCAGCCATGAAGCCAACCCCACCAGAAGGCAGAAAGTCAGCCTCGTGGGGCCCTGAGAAGAGTGGAGATAACTAGAGACAGGATCTAGATGTGCAAACCATCCCTACAGGTAAATTTGATTTATTCATGGTGTCATGAATCCCACAACATCTATGTCACACCTATGTACCAGGCACTGTGCTAAAGCTGTAACAAGCACCCTACACAAAGACCAATTCTAATGTGGCAGGTAATTTATTGGGTATCACCACGTATTTTGTTCTCCGTGATGTATTTCCCCTGCCATGCAAAGAAGGAAACCGAGACTTTGAATTTGCCGAGTTGAATTTCAACAAGTCTGTTTAAATGCCTCATTTAGCATTTCACAGCAGCTTGTGTGTGGTAGGGCCAAAGGCAAAATTTTCCAAGCTTAAAATTTGGAAAACCTAAAGTCCTTTGAAGGGTACTGTGCCAGAGCGGCAGAGAGGGGCACTTTTGGGAGGTGGAGGTAGGAGCAGACAGAACGGAGGGAGGCTGGAGCTCAACCTCAGAGCTGGGGAAGGGGATTTGCTTTTCATTTTTGCAGGTAGAATGGATCCGATCCCTCTTTTGCAGTGCCTTGAGAGGTGGCTGAACCTTAGAGGGGATGTCGGCGCTGTGCTCCACAGATGCTGTTCTTTAGGAATGGTTTGTGTGTTTTGGGGGGCACAGCTGTGTCAGCAGTCATAGCTACCATCTGTATGTTCTGAGTTGCATCCACCTCCTGGGGTTCATCTGTGGCTCTGGAGAGGGTTAGACACTCCCATCCCAATGACTGAGACCGTTTCTCAGCGGCCCAACAGAGGGTCTTGGAGCTCATTAAACTAATCTTGAGAAGTAAAGAAATGTGACAGTTTATGGACTGGGTGTTGCTGACTAAAATGTATATATCCAGCATGGCGACATTCAAGGCAGCTGCTTTTATAGACCACCTACTGTATGGAAGGCACTGTGCTAGGTGCTCCTGTTCTTCAGTTCCTTTGCCAAGCCAGTAACTATTTATGGAGTACCTGTTTGGTGTCAGATGCCATTCTTAAACTGGTGCTTAGCACGAGGACACAACAGTGAAAAAAGAAAAGCCCCTTATGGAGTTTAAATTATGATGGGAAGCTGTGAGAGATGGGAAAAGACCAAAGTGTTTTTCTGACTCGTGCAGACCACTCAACACAACACTTCCAACAAGGGCTCAGTCCCCCAAGATGGACCTTCTCCCTTTAGATGCTACATGCAAATAATAAGTTGTTCCAATACTTATGACCAATCAACTATAAATCAGGGGCTCCTATGACTCTCTCCTCAGGTTTGCTTAATTTACTAAAGCAGCTCACAGAACTCAGGGAAACCCTTTACTCACATTTAGCCATCTAGCGTAAAGGATATTGCAAAGGGCAGCAGATGGACAGCCGGACGAAGAGCGCAGGTCAAGTCATGTGGACAGGGATGCAGAGCTTCTGTGCTCTCTCTGGGTGTGCCGCCCTCCAGGCACCTCCATGTGTTCGGCTATCCGGAAGCTCTCTGAGCCCTGTCCTTTTGGGTTTTTGTGGAGGCACGATTGATTGCTTCGTTCATCATTGGTGATCAAGTTAACCTTCAGTCCCTCTCCCCTCCTTGGAGAGGACCCTGTAATCCTGTCTTGGTCTTTCTGGTGACCAGCCTCCATCCTTAGACTATCTAGGGGTCACCAGCCACCAGTCATGTCATTAGCATACAAAAGACATTCTTATCTTTTATCACTCCAGAGATTCCAAGGGTTTTAGGAGCTCTCTTCCAGGAAACTGGACAAAGACCATATATATATTTGGTCTCATATATATATATATATATATGTGAGATATATGTATGTGTATATATATATGAGATATATATGTGTGTCTATATATGTACATACATATATCTTATTATAAATCACAACATCACAGAAGCAGAGACCCAAATGAAATGTGCATTGACTCTCTTAATAAAATATTACTTGGTTCCTCTTTTTAAGAAACTTTGAGTCTTGTGAGTAAGACCAACCTGTAAACTGGCAGTTTCAACCAGTGTGCTTAGCAATAAAGCTCTACTCCCTAAGAATAAGGAAGGGCATGGTGATTCAGTATGGGGGATGGTATAGAAAATAGTCAAGAACTGTGAAGAATCTCAGATTTTTATCCTGCTTGCAGGCTATCAGGTTACTTGTCACAGTTCTTTAAATACTGGTAGAAGATGTGACTCCTGGGTTAGAGACAAAGGACTGTATTACGCACATCACAGCAGGTAGCTTGAGCCTTGTGTTGCCAAGTGGAATGGCGCAGATAGATGCTGTCCACTGTGGGTCTGTGGTGCAGCTGAGGGATCATGAGTTGAAGTATCCCAATCTTCAATAAGACGACTGCAAGCAAACCTGCCCCACTTTTGTCTTAGAGGGAGACGTTATCTTTATTCTACCGACCAAGAAACAAATCTGCTCTCTGCCCTAGAGGGAAACACTATCTCTTTCTTCCAAGGCTGTTATATAAACATCTCTTATAGAGGAAAAGGGCTTTTTACCTGATGGGCACAGAAGCCAGTAACTATGGCACCAGCTTTTGAGAAAAGAAAGGCTTTTATTGCAAAACCAGCCAGCAAGGAGACAGGAGTAGGCTCAAATATGTCTGTTTTAATTGGGATCTGGGGTGAATTTATGGGCTCAGCGGGCAAGGGAAAGGATTTAGGAATGTTGCCTTGGCAGAGTCTGATTGGAGGGCTTTACGTTTGACCATTTAGGGAAAGGTATATTGAGATGGATTTTAACCTCAATCTTTTGGGCCAATGGGCCCTTCACTTCTGAAAGAGCTCTGGTGTTCAGGTTCCAATCATATCCGGATCTTCTTGGTTCTGAAGGGAGGGTTTTTTGGTTCTGTGTGTTGTTAGAGGTCAGAGCCTTTTCTATTGCACATGCCCGGGCTATATGAGTCGCAATTTTTGGCTCTGTTATACCTACAAGGTAACTCAACATTTTTGTTATCAACAAAATAGCCCCAGCTTGGGCTGTCCCACAGTTATACATCCTTGAAAAGATAGTCTGGGACAAAAGCTGGTAGGTAGGACCTCTGCTCGCAGGACAAGCAGAAGCAGGAGAGATCCACAGAGAGTTGTCTGCCAGCAGTTAGGGGCTGAGTTTGTGAGGCCTAAACTCCATTAGCAGTTGTATGAGTTGACGGTGGACCACGTTAGATAACAGAGTTCCAGTTTCCCCGACTGTTTGGACCTCTAGAGTGGGGCGAGAGAACACCAGGGAAGAGCGAGACAGTGATGAAGGGACAGGAATTAGGCTAAAAGTGGTGCTTTAGCAAGCGCCAGCATTCACTTCCTCACTATTTGTTCAACAGATATTTCTGCAGTGTATACTATATTCCAGCCTCCAAACTGGAGGCCCATTAGTGATGATAAAAGGACCAGGCAGGAGGTCGCAGGGCAGGCTACAGAGAGGTCAGAGCTGTCTAAGGCCAAGCCTGTTGTCAGGTGGGGTTTCTCAGCCTGGGTTCATATCAGAATCCCCTGAGCAGCCTTTGAAACTTTCCTATTCCTGGAAGCCTCTAGAATACTGAAATCAAACTCTCAGAAGCTGAGGCCTGGGCGTTTAGCTTACAGACAACTTCCCAGGTCACTCTTACAGGCAGCCATGGCTGAGAACACAGCCGCAGGTGAACACGTGAGCTCAGTGTTCCTCCAGCCCAGGCTGCTGTGGCGATACCTGTCGTTGCTTCCATTCTGACAGGTGTCCAGCTAGAGCTGCTGCTTTCCTTGGTTTTCTTCTCTGAGGCCCAGTATCCTCTGAGGTGAGGGCCTCAGGTCTGTACTCACTGGATAAGGTCTGATTCCAACATGTGATTATTCTTGTTAGGAGAAGGGTTAAAGCAGTTTGTTCCCAGCTCTGAGATCTAGGTTGGACATGTGAGCGTGCCTTCCTTCTGGGCACTCGTGCATTTTGGGTCTTCGGGAAATACCTCTAGGAATGTGTACATCCCCTTAATTTATGTGTGCGTAGATTTCAGGATAGGAGTAAAAGCATAGGCTTTAGAATCAGAGGAATGTAGCTTCAAAATCTGCCCCACCGTGTTAATGTCTCCAGACTTCCTGACTTCCCTGGGTTCAGCCTCCTTTCTGGCAAGAACAGAATGACCCCACGTCCCCACGGAGTTGTTTTGAAGATTAAATGAAATGATGTGTCTAAGGCTCAGAACTGTGTCTTGGTACATAGTTAGGATTCAGTATATTTTAATTGTCTCACTTTTTAAAACAACCCCTCAAGCAAGAACTATAAATCTGCATTTTGCTGATGAGGAAACTGCAGCTCAGAGAGGGTAAATAAGAATATGGCAGAATAAAATAAGGTTCTTGCTTTCCAGGAGCATATAAGCTTAGTTGAAATGATACGACTTTCTTGGAAAGAATTATATGAAAATAAACTCAGGTAATGATTCAAAACTCCATTAAAATGATGCAATTGTGAGTACATTGGAACAGTGTCTCTCAGCTATAATGTGCAGGAGATGCATTTCAGAAGCACAGAATTTGCAGATTCCCAAGCTCAGTCTTTGGTCTTGAAGTCAGAAGTCTGCTGTGCAACAGACAGATGGCTCCTGGAGGCTCTGCACGGTCGATGTGTCGACCACACATAAAGAAACAGTTTGAGAATTCCCAGTCACAAGCAGCTTCTTGGAAAAGGCAGGCTTTGAATTGAACCTTAAAAAAAAGTAAAATAAAATCCGGGTAATATATGGACAGGCAAAGAGGACAAGAGAGGGTATTTTGTAAGAGAAGACAAGTTATGAGCAAATCCGAGAAGACAAAAATGAATCATATTTGCAGAAATAACCATGTTAATATACATAGTAATTCAAGTTTATTGGTTTTGCTGGACTTTAATAAGGTAAGTATTTTCTCATTTTCATGACCTTTTTCTTGCAAAAAAATCCTTCATTAACAAATCTTTTCATTTCTGGAAGATCTTCTCTCCCACATCCTCACATCTCTTTTGCTGAGCAGCACACTATGGTGCATTTGGATCATGATATTCTGAGCTAAATTATGCAGACAGTGAAGCTCTGAAATTCAGGCAGGGATAAGTGTTCTTTTGATTAACTGTGAGGCAACATGTGAAGTTCTAGGAACTCAGAACCTCTCTGAGATGTGCAATTTGGGATAGATTCCACTGAAAACTGGGAGTTAAGGCTGTGAGTTGAAAAAAAAAATGCTCCCCTGACCCCGAGCCCCACCCCACAAGTTTGTTTGTTTTAATCAGAGGGGACTTTTCTGTATAATATTAAAAATTAGTGGCCACAATTTTAAAAAATGGAATTTCTCACTTCTCTTGAAAAGTTAGAAGATTGGTATATCACTTGGGGTAATTTTATCTGCAAGTTAACAAATAAAACCTTACTGAGACTGGCTTAAATAATAAGAAAAATTATTATCTCATAAAATGCAAAATTCAGAGGTTGGTTCCAGGTGTCACAGCTGCCTGCTGCCCCCTTTCCAGAGCCCTGGACTCTGCCCTTCTCTCTGTGTTTGTCTTGTAGCAAGATGGTGGTAGCAGTTTCCGGTATCACAAGAAGACAAAACTCTGTCCAGAGGAAAAGAAACTGTCTCTTCCTGTTTTTTTCTATGGGAATCCAGGCATCCATGTGGCCTTTCTTCACATCTCATGGGCTAGAAATGGACTATGTGCCCATCCTTATGCTAATCACCAACAAGGGGAGTGGAATTCTCTTAGACCAACAGGGAGAACAGAATGGAAATAGGATGAACTTTCCCTGACTCTTGTAGGGGAAGGGGGTTACATGAACAAAAGAAGGGGAGAGTGGATATTAGGGGCAACCAATAATACCCAATACAATCTGACATTACTGGTTCCATATCCCCTATTGGCAGCAATCGTCTGTAGCTAGGTATGTGTCACCCCTTTTAAAGAGGAACACTGAGTCTTCATTTTGCCACAATGTCCCTCACCTGTATAATTTCAAACTCTATTTGCCTCACTATTTACCTGCTTAGGTCCTGCAGACATTTGAGTTTGGGACCTCAAAGCTACAGACTTCAGGTCATGCCGTACTTGTGCTAAGTGGTGTTTCTCAACATTATCCAGCAGGCTTGGATAATCAATCAGAGTGACTGTTTAACTGCTCTTCTCTCCCTTTGCCCATTAGATGGTGCTTGTCAACCTTCCAAAGGATTGATCTCTTCTTTCCCGTTGTGGCCAACCTCCCCTCTCAAATCTTACTTTTGGTGATGTACTGATCCTGTAGGCCACTAGCAAAATCCTAACAAAGGTCCATAGTTGATTCAAGCAGCTGTGAAAATGTCTTCAAGAATTTGAGTCTTCAAAAAGCTGCCTCCTTAATGAACTAGTCTTAGTGCAGAGAGAAAACATACAGTGTCAATCATGGCCAGTGACAGGGTGCAATTAACCCAGGATCAAATCGCAACAAGATGGATGGGGCCAGATGGTCCTGTTATCCTAACAAAGGGATTATATAGTAAGTGCCCTTCAGAAGGGAGACATTTTTCTACATAGAACTCTAGAATGAAAAGAGACAAGGGTGAGCTCCTCACCATTTTCAAACAGATATTATTGAGTAGGAAAACTAGTAAATGATGTTTTAAATCATCATTCCAATTCTTAATTGGTGACTGGTAAGGCATACATGTGCTGTCAGTTTTGGTGGTGCTTGAAGCTGCGGCTACTAGATGATCCTAGGTTGAAGATATCTTAACCAAGAAAGACCTCCATTACGGAAACTTAGAATCTTAAATAGAGTGGGGCAAATAATAGAAAGAAGGTGTTTTGAATTAATTCATTCTTTCAATAAGAATTTTTAAAGTTCTTATACACATGCTTATAAATGTTAGGGATATATCAACAAACAGTTTGGATAATGTCTTTGCTCTCTTTTGATTTTTCTAATGGGAAGAGAGAGTTACAAAGTGAATAACACGTAGAAAAGATAATTTCAGAATGAGAGATGCCATGGCAAAAGCCATGTGTTGGAGAGGGGTAGGTGGGGAATAAAAGTGGGTGTGCTGGCAAATATTCAACAACTGTTTCTCTGGGGGGAAGGGGAGAAAGCCATGATTTGTAGTGTTTGCCAGTTTCTTTGGTGCAAATATTCCCACCATGGCTGATTTCAAGCTACTGGTGTGACGATGAGTTGGGAAAAGATGCGTTCCATTTAAGTCAGCTCCAGGACACCTCTGGGAGGGTGTTGTATTACTTTCAGGAAGGATTATCAGGCAAGGACCCCTTGAGAAAGTGACACTTGAGCTAAGACGTGAATAAGTAGCTTAACCCTGCGAAGCAAGATCCAGGGCAAGAACTTTCTAGGCAGCAGGGATATGTTGTCAGTACAAAGGTCCTGAGGTGAAAACAAATTTAGTGTATTCTCCAGGGGAAGAGACGGTGCTGGGTATAAGAGTTTGGAAACTGAAAACAGAGATAAGTGGGGGTTAAATCATGTAGGCCTTCAAAGGCCATTCTAAGAAATTTAGATGCCATTATAAATGCGATGGGAAATCATATGAGGTTTAAACAGGTGATCAACCATATCTGTTTAGCAGGGGGCTGTCTTTAAATTTTCACAAAAGGAATTCAGTGTATTGTTGTCCCGTAGCAGATGATGGACAACGAGGAATAGCTGACTTGGTTGATTTTACAGTCTAGGTTTTGACTGACTTCCATTCTCTCAAAGCTGTTGTGTGAACTAATTAGCATGATGCCGGGTACACTGTAAGCTCCGGGTGTTTATTATTGTTGGAGATGAGTCTCAGGGAAGGTCAGTGATGTATCAGTATAATTGGATGAATCCCAGAGCCAGGACATCACAGAGTAGGGGATGCAGTGCCCTCAAACGCGTTGCTGAAGTTGTGGTTAAAATCAGTCACTGTCTCCAGCTTTGGAAACTCAATTCAGGTTATACAGATATCAGGTTGACACTTATCCCTCAGAGAGGACAGCTGGCCAGATTATAAACCACGTTTAAGTCCTAAATGGTGGTGCGTTGTTCATTTATTCATTTCATCTGATCAGGGACTGTCATTCAGCCACCAAAGTGGACCACCATCTGCCGCCCTCATACAGGGCATTTTAAGTGCGAGGGTATGAAAGAAAGATTCCTCGTGGGTTTTCCTTGTTGTTACTGGTGGTTTCTTTCCCTCCTTCCCTCCTCTTTCATTAACTAGTAAGTGGGAATCCTTTAAAGGAGGATGATAGCAATACTTGTTTCTACTCGTATTGGTAGAAACAAGAACACCGATGATATTAGGAGGTAGAACCTGTTGCATGTTTACTAAATATGTGCAGCGTGTGCGCAATGCTTTAACATCCCTGGGAGATGGATTGTTACCTTTATTTCACAGATAAAGACCTGATGCTCAGAAAGGTTGAGTAGTTGCCCAACCAAGGCCCCATGGCTAGTTAGTGGTGGAGCTGGCATTCACGCCAGTTTCGGCAGACTGCCCTTGACATCTGTCCCCAGTCCTAAGAACCTTAGTAGGAAATACACAGCATTGGGGACTTTCATCTTATGTCTTCTGAACTTTGTTCTCAGCTTTGCCTCTTTTCTCTTCTTGCTGCCACACCTTACATTCAGTCTCTCCAGGGTGCTCGTGGCACCTGCCAAAGGGGCCTTGTACCTGTGATATCTGAGTTATTGCCATCTCGCGAACAGCTCTGAATTGAACTTGTTAAAGGATGTCTTGGCCCATGTTGTGCCTTGACTTAGAAACCTCAGTGGCTTCTTACTGAGCGAAGAGCCGACCTCTCATCCTGGCGAGGGCAAGGAAAGGGCCTGCGCTTCAGCCCAACAGGGGACTGGCCACCGCCTTTTGTCCCACGGTGGAACATCGGCGGCTCTTTGTGCCCATGTCTCGTGGTGCTCTGTGTTTTCCCATCTCCCAACACCCACACTGGAATGTCTGTTCCTGGAAGGCAGGGACTGCACTAGGCGTAGCTCCGTGTAAACAGTATGGGTTCACATTGTGACTGTACACACCACGTCACGTTCCTTTTTTCTTTAAAGCAAACCCAGTCTCTTCCAAGGCCAACCCCAGATTTGGTGGAAAATCTTACTCTGTGTGTGTGTTTTTAAGCTGCATGGTTTTATGAGTGTCCCCCAAAGAAGTCTTTCGATCTGTAGCCGCTCTCTTTGCAGCTTGTGACCCCAGCCCATGTGATTGTTGAAGGGCTCCACACGGTTCCTTCAGTGCTAAGCTTGGGAAAAGGGCTAAATTCAGGCCCAGCTGGTTCATAAACAAAACATAGTAGTGGCTAAGGACACAGGCTCTGCGTTTAAACTTCCTGGGTCAAATGCAGCCCCCATCATTGATAGCTGTGTGCTCATGGACAGACAATTCTTTGTGCCTCAGTCCTTTCTGTCTGTAAAGTGTGGTTGGCAATGCTGTCTCCTACGCACTTATTATGAGGACTAAAGAGTATAATCAGAATAAAGGCTTTAGAACAATGCCTGGCAGATAATAAGTGCTTAATAATCTTACTTTATATTGTTTTCCCCATTCAGGAGTCTTAACTTCACTAGAGGTGGTGTGGGATTATGAGAGCAGGACCTGTAATAGAGACTCCAGTATCCCCCAAGAGTGGGGCCTCTCATCTCTGCCAGCCCAGTGAACGCCTCTCCCTCACTAGGACTAGGGACTGTCTGGCTAGGTGACTGGGTTGCTCAACTTCTCACAGCATCGATTTCTTCATCTGTAAAATGGGAGGGTAAGATAACTTGCAAGGTGTTGGGAGGTATTTTACATGCTTAACAGATTTTAGCACATAACGAATGTTAGGATTAAATTAAGCCAGGAATATAAGGTGCTTAGTACAATGTCTAGCATGTAGAATGGGCTCAATTTAGGTCAGCTGTCACCATTGTTTCATCGTTATCATCATCATCATCATCATCATCATCATCTCTAACCTCACACAGCATACTGTGTGAACATTGCAATGAATAATACGTATTGGTTCAAAAGTACAATTAATTTGAAAAACACCAAAAAGGAGGCTTATTTCAAATGTAGTGCTTTGCCAGAAGTTTTATGTATATCCAATTCTTTGCTAAAAACATTTCTTAATAGTTGTGATTCCCACGGTTTTGTACTTATGACATCTAAATATATTAAAAATTTGCCTCATCTGGCTGTCTGAGTGATACAGGATTTTTATCAACCTTACTTGTGCTGGGAAATGAATTGATTCAGTTTAAATACTTTGTCTAAAAGTTATTTAGCTTGGAAAATACCAATCTAATTCCCTTACAAGTAAGAAAATTATAAAGAGAGAGATCTAATCAGTGAGTAGAATATAGCCTTAGAAAATGTGTATCAGCATACCTTAATGAAAGTAGAATAAATCTTGAAACTTTAATATTCCCCTTTCTTGGACCTAAATAGGCCCCTTTGGAAAACTATTTTATTGTTTCTCATTAAATTAGAATTGTGCTGAGGTGCCACTATCTACCGTTTCCTATTATTATTAATGTTAAAAAAAATCACTGCATATTCAGCATTTCCCCAGCTAAAGCCAACAGAAAATCTCCACCACTTTTGTGCTTAACTCTGGCTCATTTTTAAACAAAGTTCCTTGTATTTTTTGTTTACATCTGCATTTAAAGATAGCCATATTTTCTGGTGACAATTAAGGAAATTTAATGTATAGACTTACTCCTGCTCGGTTAAATTAGCAGGTCTTGTAGAAGCCTGGAAAGAGTTACGGAGGCAAGAAGTGTCTTGTTAACCTCAGGAGGAAACCGTAATCTGTGGGAAACAGAATTTTGGAAGTATCATTTTTTGATAATAGCTTGATAATGCCTTAGAGAGTATATACTCAAACTTTCGACCCATTGGTGACATGGAAGGCTTGTTGGGGGTTGATTTTGAAGTTCTTACTGCTGTTAGAACACCCTTACTGTTCACACTAATTCTCGACAATGCTACAGTGCAGTGTTTTATCTTCTTAGTTTATTCACAAAACAGATTTTGAGTGACAAAAGAGACCATACACTGGTGGCCCACAAGCCCACAGCTGGCCCAGAGATGTGTGATGTTTGGGTCCAGGGACCACATCCCATCTGCCAGCAGTTGCTGGAGGCTCATTTAGACCAGACATCCTTCTCCAGTCCTCATTCATATTTTCAGAAGCTTCTTGCCCCTTAGATAGAGTTTTCAATCTCTGCATAAAAGGCATTGAGCATGTACCATAGTTCAGATACTTTGTGGTGTGGTCTGAATGTATTGCCCACAATTAATACATTGAAACTTAATTGCCAATGTGATAGTAGTAAGAGGTGGGGCCTTTAAGGGATGGTTAAGTCATAGGGTGGAGACCTCACGGATGGGATTATGGCACTTGTAAAAGGGCTTGGAGGAGCGGGTTGTTCCCTTCCATCCCTTCAGCCTTGTGGGGACACAGTGTTTGTCCCCTTTGGAGGAAGCAGTGTGTGGGTCCTCACCAGACACTGCACCTGCTACACCTTGATGTCGGACTTTCCAGCCTCAAGACTATGAGAAATAAATTTCTGTTGTTTATAAATCACTCAGGTATTTTGTTATAGCAGCGTAAATGGACTAAGACACTACTATGTTCGGACATAGCCTCCGAACCAAGTTAACAAAGGCACAGAAAATGGAAAGACCCTTTTTGCCATTAAAAGTAAATGTCAAAGTCCTCATTAAGGCTGTCATAATACTAACAAGCTCCTATATAATATCCCCCTGCCCCAACTCTTACCACATTGTCTCCTGCTCTCTGCCTTGCCCACTCTACACCGGCCATGTGGGTGCCTTGCTATGGTATCCACGCCACTCTTTAACTTTTGCTCAAAGGCCACCTTGCCACAGTGGGTTTCTCTGGCTGGGTAGGCCTGTGATCAAACTTATAGGACTTTCCTCCAATCTAGCATTTTACTAATCTTTTCCAAGGTTTATTTTTGTTAGCAAAGTCTTTATCACAACCTGATGTTCTAAATATTTCATTTAATTATTCATTCATTGTCTGTCTTTTCCAAATTAAACTCTAGTCTGTATGAGGGCAGTGACTGTGTCCTACTCACCACTGCCTTTCCTGCACCTGCAACAGTGCAGGTACCTGATAAATACGTTGGAACAGTGACTTGTGAGTGTAACATATGCTAAAAGAGGCCTGGGATGCTGTGGGAACTGCAAGTAACTCAGAGGTTTGGAATTTGAGGTCAGGACAGAGAGATGAGGGTGGAGGTCGTGGACTTGATTAGGGGACAAGAGAGAGCCTTGGAAAGGTGAGTGGCCAGACAGCCGAAGAGGGACAGGATTACCAGGAATGTTTTGTACCCTGCTGTTTTGCAAATCAAAGTGTTATTTAGCTATTAATCTCTTGAGTCTGAAAGGAGGACCTTTCTAAAAATTTTAAAAAGTAAAATAAAAATGCTAAAGAATCTACTTAGAATTTTAACAAGCTCCGAAGATTGCAATTTATTTTAATACTGCCTTTGATAACCCCCAGGATACTGGCTTAATTTCAAACAACTTCAGGCCTTAGAGAGCTGATCAGAGAAGGTAAAATCATGAGGTGGCTTCACTGTGACCAATGGGGTCATCCAGATTGGATCCAAATGCCAGTTCTGTTGCTTGCTTGGCATGTGACCCTGCAAAAATTACTTAACTTCTCTGAACCTTTGTTCTCATCTGCAAAAATGAGATTAAATATGCCTCCTATTTCAAGCTGTTGTGAGCATTAAATTGAAAAAATAAACGTGTCGCATGCTTCCTATAGGAGGTACTGAGTATGGATGCCATATTCATTGAAAGAATTATGCATTTTTTGAATGATTATGCAAGTTAATGTATCTTATTTTGAACAAATGTTAGAAGTTGACTTAATTTTTTATAAGAAAATATAATGTGGTTTTTTTCTATCAGTTTTGCTTCTTAAGTTTTTTGCTAAATGAAACAAAATATATAACATATGATATACAAAATAATATACAAGTATTTGTATTTTTCTTGTCGACATCACATAGGACTATGTTTCGCTGCGTTAGATGTCAGTATGGCAACTTAGAATGTACAGAAACATTTCTGTTTGCTGCCTCCTGTGTACTTCCTTAGTGTTGGAGTAAGTTGCTGCTTCCATCGAAGTGTGCTCTTGAGTCGTAGACCAAGGATATAAATGTCTCCCTCTTTTGAGTAGTCAGATAGACTCTGCTTTGAGACCACGGGAACAGTACCTCATCATTTTTTGAATCCTGTGAGTACTATGGATTACACTTTGTTTAATATATACAGTATGTAAATAAGTTTCAGAGGCATAAAAGCTTCAAAACTAAACGAAAAGGAAAATTTAATAACCAGAAGATTTTTAGATTGTGCACTAAATAATCTGCTTTTCATTCTAAGAAAGGGGAGGAGGAAGGCAGAATTTAATAGACATATATAACAAATTAAAACCCAGTATCTGGGGGGTGTAAATCACATTCGGTGAACCAAACAATGTGGTTCTCATCAGATCCCCTCCAGCTGGCCGCTCTGCCTGGGAGCTTGTGCATAATTCAGCCAGCCCTATGACAGGAAGACACCCTGATAAAGGACAGAAGACGACACACAGTCCACAGCTCTTTGCCAAACCCTACGCAGCCGGGCTATTCATATGATAACATGCTTGTAAAGTGGTGTGTTTAGAATTATCCTTCCAGGGATGGGGGTAAAAGGAGGGAGGAATGTAAAGGGAAAGGAGAAATTTGCACAACCGTGACTATCTTGAGGTCTAAGAGATAGAACTGGAATCAGGATTTACAGACTGAAGAATCACCTGGGGGCAATTTTGGCCCCGAGGGGACATAGGACAATATCTGGAGACGTTTTTGGTCTCCAAGGGAGGTGCTGCTGGCCTCTAGTGGGTACAGGCCAGGGTTGCTGCTAAACATCCTATAATGCACAGGACAACCCCCCCCCCCACAGTAAAGAATTAACCAGACTCATGTCAATAGTGCCAAGGCTGAGCAACCTTTGTGTAGATGATTCAACTCTAACCATTGGTGAGTTTGTTAGTTTTTCACACGATTTAGTCACCTAGAGGCCTTGGGATCACGCACAGGTGTTTCTGTTAGAAGGCCCAAAGCTCCAGTATCATTGTGTAGGTTCGGTTCTAGCTTTCTCTTTCTCGGGAGATGATGCAACTGATGTGAATGCATCATTCCTTCACCTGTTCTGTGCTGTTTTTTTGTATTTGTTGAGAGGCCACTGAATTGGTATGGGTCTCTGAGCGATCAATTTTGATCTGGCGTGGTAAACAAAATGGCATCAGTGTTAGAACTCCATCCTGTGTTCTAAAAGAGAAATAAATGGCCTTTCCTCCATGTGGATAAGAATTGACATTCCAGCAAAGCCAACCTGTGAAATGGCCTTGGATTAAACACAGGCCTAACCCACAGTGCCCCATTCTTTCCTCAAACTGTGAGTTTAAGGCAGAGGGGTAGGAAGGGAGGAAGGGTTTCATTGCCTTCTTCTGTGCTACACCCAGGTTGTGGTTAAATGGAAGGTTTCAGTATCAGAACTGCTGAGCCACCACTTTATGATGGCATCAAATTTGTTTTAAAATATTCATGCCGTGGGCTTTGAGGAAATAACTGTAACTCCAGAAACGTTTGTTAAAGATTGTATTAGATAGATTCTTTTTAATGGATGGCCTGTGTTCTTGGGTATTTATGCTTCATAATAGTATATTTGGGGAAGAAAAAAGTATGCGAGTTAGAGGTTTTTCAGCAGATTTCACTGCTGTCTCTGTTCAAATGTCTCTGAAAATTTTATGGGAGAAAGAATTTTGTCCTTATTATGCTTGACTGAATAATTTGTTAAATTATGTTTTAAATCAGCATTTCGTCAAATTGAAGAACAACTAATGCTAAAGTATATCATGGATTATTATACATGCAATTTGCATAAAAGTTAAAAAAAGACAGTACTTCAGTAGTACCAGAGTGCTGTCTAGAAAGATTGTACAAAACCGATGGCTAAGATGAATATTATTGGTGTTCAGACCTTCTGTTATCTAATTATAAAAAAGCATAACATAGCCACCCAATTGAGTGGGTTCATAATCAAATCATAACCATTTGGAATAAAATGGAAGCGCAATGTGAAACTGCTGATACAGCAATTTTAATTAAAGCTTTTTTTTTTTTGTATTTTGAGAACAAAGTTCTGAATTTCAGTATTTTGATGTTTTCCAAATGGTGCCCTGAGAATGCAGGGGGCAGCTCAGGGAGCCGGAGGGCTCAAGATGGCAGGAGTTGCTGAGTGGCTGGACGTCTAGGGTCCAGGCCAGCTCTCCACCCCAGGCATCCTCCAGAACAGCTCCAGGTGATCTGTTTTATTTATTGGACTTCTGCACAAAGTTTTGTGTGAAGACAGGAATCTGTGGCTACAAAAAGTTGGAAACTTTTCTTATACATAGTGAAGTGATTACTCTAGTCAAGAAAATTAACATCATCCCATATATAGTTCCCTTCTTTTTTTTTTGTGGTAAGAGACCTTAAATATACACTCTTGGCAAATTATCTGTACACAGTAAAATATAATTAACTATGGTCCTCATGTTGTACATTAAATCTCTAGAATTATTCATCCTATATAATTGCAACTTTGTACTTTTTGGCCTACATCTTCCTATTCCTGCCCTCCCCTGTCTCTGATAACCCACATCTTACTCTCTGTTTCTACATATTTGGTCTTTTTAAAATAAAAAGGCAACCTATGGATTGGAAGAAAATATTTTGAAGCATATATCTGATATATCTAATGTCTAAAATACATAAAGAATTCACAAAACTTAATAGCAAAAACTATGAATAACCCAATTAAAAAATGGGCAAAGTATCTGTATAGACATTTCTCCAAAGAAGACATCAAAATGGTCAACAGATATATCAAAAAGTGCTCAGTGTCACCAATCATCAGGGAAATGCAAATCTAAACCGTAGTAAGATATCATCTCATGCCTGTTAGGATGGCTTTTATCAAAAAGACAAAGCATAACAAGTGTTGGTGAGGGTGTGGAGAAAAGGGAACCCTTGTACATTGTTGGTACAGCCATTAGTGAAAATAGTGTGGAGGTTCCTAAAGAAATTAAAACTAAAACAACTATATGACCCAGCAGTCCCTCTGCTGGGTACATACATCCAAGGGAAAAGTAATCACCACCTCGTAAAGATAGCTGCACTCTCACGTTCATTGCTGCATTATTCACAATAGTCATGATTTGGAAGCAACTCAAGTGTCCGTTGACGGATGCACGGGCAAAGGAATTGTGGTATATGCACACGGTGGAATATTATTCAGCCTTAACAGGAGAGACCTGCCATTTATGACAACATGGATGAACCTAGGGGACGTTATGCTAAGTGAAATAAGCCAGATACAGAAAGAAAAATACTGCATGATCTCTTATGTGGAATCTATAAAAAAAATCAAATAATCTGCATTTATTTTTAACTTATCAGTTTCCATTTTATTCAACATATTTTAATATGTTACTATTATTTATTTTGGTGCTCACATTGCTTCAGATCGGGTGCATGGGAGTTGCTTGAGATGGTTCCTGTGTCCTTGGGACATGCTCCGTCATCATTTTGTACCACAAGATGTTCCAGGCTCATTTTTTTTGCGCTATCTGCCCCAGCTCTGGAATCAGCCATTTATCCAAGGATTCCTGGTTCCATGTTTTAGAAAATGGTATTTAGAAGTCAAGATCTGGCCACCGAGTGTGCTCATTGCTGCGGAGGCATCTTTGCTTCTTGGTTTTCTCAGTGGTCAGAGTTAGGAAACACGTGCATGACACTCTCTTCCTTCCTTCATAAACCCTCACGAAAATTGTAAATAGATTTATTACCTATTCAATTTTTTATTGTTCATTTCATCCATTTTCATCCTCTGAATTTTATGAGGTAAGAAACTTGTCACTGTACAGTAAAATCATCTCTTAGGTATGTGTTACTAAAGTTAACTCATAAAGCAAAAGTTGCTTATCGTAAAACTTGAATTGCTTCTAGTGACACCTGAGAATTCTTTCTGGTAGATTTCAGTCCTTTGTCAACCCTTAATAAGTCCAAAATAGCCAGTTTTACCTCCAGCATTGAAACCAATTGTTTCATTATTTGAGCCACAGGTACACATCTTTAGTCGATGGAATGCAGGATTGCTCATACCAAGAGAAAAACAGAGCCCCTCCCATCACTCCCCCAAATACACAGGGGATTCCTATTTTCCATCTCACACAGCTGGGTGTGTGCTCATTTGGTAGCATATTGGTGGAAAATTACACACGATTTAAACTGTGCTACTCTCACACTCTGTCTTTTGTTCTGAGCACATATAGATACATTTAAGGGAGACATTTCAGTATATATCCAGGGTCTTGGGCATTCTTCTCTATGTAGGCTCAATAAATGGATGAAAGGGTGTGTGTTTTGTAACCGTTAGACTCTAATAACATCCTTCTGAGGGGACAAAGAGAGGGAGGAATTGCCCTGTCTGTCCTTTGATTTCCTTAAGACCAAATTTTGCTGCTGTCTCTACATTTCTCCTTTTGACTTTATTTGACCCTTTTTTTTTCTAAATAAAGATGGTATTGGTATTGGGGCCAGAGAGAGCCAATAATTCAACATATCCCTATATTTGGCACACTGCTTCAGGGAAGATACTGTGGACATGAGGGCTTAATTGGAACATTGAGAAGGAGCAAGCTTGGACTGTTGTTAAAAACGCTGAATCCCCGAGAAGACTGTTTGGGAAGGTGCTATCCAAGCTGTTTGAGGATTTCAGCTTGTCTACTGCCAAATCTGAACTTGTTCCCTTCAAAGTTCTCCCTTTCCCATCTGCCCCAATTCTGGAAATACTGATTCAGCAAATACTTCCTCCAGGTTTATGCTACTGAGGGTATCGCAGACCTTAGGAAAGCTCTACATGCTACACAAAACGCATCGTGAACACACATTCTCTTTTAAAGGAATATTAAAATTCAAAGCAGGCTATCCCTTTGTTTTGACTAGACTTTATTGTCTCCATTTTTTTTTTTTTTACCTAGTTCACATGACAGTTTTCTGTTCCATCCCAAAAGGAAGGCAAGTCAGTGATAACATAAGAATTGGAAAAGCAATGAGAATGGCTTCTGGGCAGAAGTTGAAGAAGGTTTGGGAGAGAGACTCAACTATCGTTTTAATCAATTTTGCTTTGCCACTGTTTAGAGGTTCAGAACTCCACTTTAGAAGGATTGCCTCATCACTAAACATCTCTCTGCCAACAATGTGGAAAAACAAATTGAGACGCACCACCCATGAAATGCCATTATTTCTGTTTTCCCTGGGCTGATTCTTCCCTTAGCCTAACCCCAATTCCATGGTTTGCTAATTGAAAACAAACAAAAAGATAAGGTGTAAAGTCCTATTTTTTTCTTATCTCTCTCTCCCTCTCCTCCCCGCCCCCCCAGTTCCTTATCAGCGGGAACTGTTCTTGGAAGACAGTGTAGTGTTGTGGTTGACAAGGTAGCTTTGTTCTCATACAGTTGGCACCACCTCATGATTTGTCCATTTATGTGTCTAAATATTCATATGAGGTATTTAGCTCTTTAATTCCACTTTCCTTATCTCTACAATAGGGGCAACGACTCTAGTAGCTTACCCAGAGTTCAGATTTTAAATTAACTCATAAGATGTAAATTAGACATAGTTAATATTGCCATTGGAGAACCCTTGTATCACCATAAGATAGGGTACTAGTGGGGTTATGTATACAATTACACAGTGTAGGTATTTATAAATGTGTAATAATGTACATAATAAGGTACACTCTATAAAATTAAGAACATGTATGCAAAATACAATTTTACAGTATATAATCATATGCCACATAACAGTGTTTTGATCAACAATGGACCACATATATGACAGTAGTCCTATAAGATTATATTAATAAAACCATATTTTTACTGTACTTTTTCTATGTTTAGATAAGCTTAGATACCCAATACTTACCATTATGTTACAGTTGTCTACAATATTCAGTACAGTAATATGCCGTACAGGTTTGTAGCCTAGGAGTCTTAGGCTATGCCATAAAGCTTAGGTGTATAGTAGGCTATACCATCTAGGTTTGTGTAAGTACACTCTATGATGTTCACACAATGACAACATCACCTGGTGATGCATTCCTCCTCATCATCAAGTGGCATGTGACTGTATTAGGTATGCTATTAGATCACTATTTTCATTTCTTGCTCTTGTTTGATTTTTTTCCCAATTCACGTGGTTGAATTCACATATCATACTACTACAATTTATCCACCTCATGGGGTTGTTGTGGGAAGCAAATGAAATTGTTTGGGGTGGATTTGATTGGAAAGTTGCTAATTCTATATACATGGTAGAGGAGAAGATGATGGGGGAGATGACAGAGCAGATTGGTAATGATGAAGAGGATGATGAAAATGATAACAAAGATAATGAAAATGATGATGATAAAGATGATGAAAGTGATGATGAAGATATTGAAGAAGGGGATGAAAATGAACAAGATGATGATGGACATGATGGTGATTTGAAATTCACCTTATTTGGTTTCCTTAGACTAATATTTATTGGTGTAGGATTTTCCATGCTGACAAAGAGGAGGAAAATTTCAATCATAAGATAATATTCTTTCCATTAACCAACACTTAGTTGAAATAATGTAAGTTCATAATATATTATATTGTTATAAAAGTGCAGACTATAATACTTGATACCTAGAAACCTGCAGCTCCATCTTTGATTTAATTCTACTTGAGTGTCTCACGTGCCTAAAGCACTCCAACCTGAACCATCTGACTTTGATAGGATTAGACCTTAAACATGTATTAATATACCAAAGTACTTTTGTCTCCATTGATGTGAAAGATTAGTTAGAACAACCTTATTTTGTAGTTATAAAGCATTAAACCACAGTGAACTTTAGCTCCCTAAATAACTCTTCGAATATTTAATCTCATGCTAAAAATGAACAAATGTAAGAGCAGAGATAAGCTTGGTGGCTGGGAGGAGAGAATATTCCAGATTAAAGATGAAGAACGGGCTCCTTGTAGAAAGTTGCCTCAGGTCTTTCCTCTCCTCGGACAACAAATTGTATGGTTGGTTATTTGGGCTGTTATCTTCAGATCACAAGTATTTTCCTGCAACAAGACAAATATGCATTGTTAGAGTCAGATGAGATAAAAAAAAGTTAATAAAATACCCTCTTTTAAAAAATACCCTGTTTATTATAACTTTTTATTACAGAAATTATCAAATACCCTAAAGTAAGAAGAAAAGTATAATGATCGTCCTTGTACCTCATCATCTAGCTTCAACAATTAATGACTTTTTGCCACTTTTTTTCATGTTTGTCTCACTGATCCCCCTCTCCCCATCTTCTTTTTTCCTGATATATTTTTAAAGAAAATTCCAGGCAGTATATATTTTCACTGCAAATTTTTCAATATAGATCTTTATAGAGTAAGATTTTACCATGATAGAACCATAAATTAAGAAAAATTTTTAGTATCATAAAATATTATAAGACCGTTTTTACATAGTAGGAGTGCTTAAAACTATCAGAAAACCTTGCTTGTGTTACTGACCTGTTCTGATAAGCTGTTGCATTGATGGTTCACATTGAGCACCTCATTTCACCCTGCGTTTGGCGACATGTGTGCTAGTGTTATCTTATTACAAATGGCATAGATCAGGATTGGCAAACTTCTTCTGTAAAGGGCTAGATAATAAGTTATTTTCAGCTTTGCTACCCATAAGATCTCTGTCACGGCTACTTACCTCTGCCTCAAAAGCAGCCATAGATAATATATACCATGAATGTGACTGTGTGCCAGTAAAACTTTATTTAAAGCAGGCAGAGGGGCTGGATTTGGTTCTTGGGCCATAGTTTGCTGATACTGGCTTTAGATAAAGTAGTCCAATTCCCACCCAAAGAGCATTTGCAAAAGCATTAGTACCTTAGAGAGTTGAGTACGTTGAGATTGAACAGCAATGCATTAGAACCCAGATACCCAAATTCAAGGTTTGCCTCCAGCATTTGGAAAATCTTGAATATGCTACTTACTTTTTGATTCATGGTTTCTTATGTCTTATGTATCTGAAGATAGAGGCACCTGTCCTTCTTGCTTAACCAGGTTATTGCAGGACCAAATGAGATCATGGATATAGAAGTATTAATATTTACTGGGCCATAGATACTACTCAAATACAAGGCATCATTATCCATTTTACATTGAAAGTCTAGAATGGCTTCTGATAATGATTCTTAATTGTATTTTTATCCCTTATTTTTCATTTTTGAGGATGCCAGACATAACAATAAAAAGCAAACATACGTTCCCTTAACACTTCTACATAGATGACAAGGATGGTAGTACTAAGGGGTTTTGTATGTATAATCCTGTTAATGAATCAGGTATTATCATCTTGATTTTAATGGCAAAGAAACTGAGGCTGAGGGAAGTTAAGTAAGGGCCTAACCCCCACTGGGAGTGAGTGACAGAGTCGGGATTTGAACCCATCCTGATCCGACTCCACAGCCCCTGCTCTGGCCCTCTAGTGACACTAAGGGTTTGCAACATTACCAGCTAACCTTTCTGCAATTTTCATTGTGCTTTTCCACCAACATTAGCTCATTTAATTTTCACAGAAGGGAAGCTCTGTAACTCCCCGAAGTCACCTACCTGAATAATTCCTACTTGTCCGCAAGGACTGAGCTTAGCTGTCACTTCTCTGATCCCCTAGACAGGGTCAGGTGCCTGTGTTAAATGCTCTCACCACGACACTCTGTATTTGCTTTGCTGTGCACATGTCACTACTATAACTAAAGAGCCGTTACGGAGAAAACTTCATGAAAGCAGAAATTACATTGTGCTTGTTCACAACTCTATAGCTCTCTGGCCTGTAGATGCTCAATAAATGCCTGTTTAATAAATGAGTTTCTAAAAATGGTAGGGATGAAAGTTGGACGCTTTTGAGTACAGTTTGCATCATAACGATATTTATCGCACCATGACTAGAGTTGGACGTGGGAGCCATTTAGCAGGTGACTGTTAGGAATTCTGGGGCAGTGACTCTGTGTCTGAGGAGTATAACCTCAGACATCAGGTCTACGGGCAGCGTCCCAGTCAGAATAGTAACTCTTCCTGCAAAGAGAAACGAAGGACGCAACAGAGGGAGGGGAGTTCTCAGGCTCTAGTGCTCCTGCTTGGGTCGGGACGAGGTGGTCCCTCACCTATTTGGAAATGTGAAGTGTGTGTGTGTGTGTGTGTATGTGTGTGTGTGTGTGCGTGCTCTCGCACGCACGTTCATGGTGGTAAAGATTACCTCCTCATGCTATACATGAAAGGGCCGTGGGAAAACAAATCAAAAAGGAGAGGGAAGAGCTGTTGCAAACTGAATTATCTTCAGAGGCCAAATGGGTGACACACATGTGTGACGGGCTGAGCACAAGGGAGGGAGTGCTGAGGTCTTCAGTGATCTGGAGAATCCACATGCAGCCTAAAGATACTCAGATTCAACATGTGAAAAAAGATCACTTTCTAGACAAGACATATGCAGGCACGGTGCTGCCCGTGGAATTCTGTGCATACTTTGTAATTGCCCAGAAGATGGAGACAGGGACAGGGCAAGGAGAGCAGAGAGGGGAGGGGATTAGGACCCAAGAGAAATGATTCCTGGGCCAACAGTGAAACCTGGGTGGTCAGCTTTTTCATTCTTTAAATTCGTACAGACACCCTTCTCAGTTTAAGACAATGGTATGCAGAACTCCCCCAACAATACGGTATCATTTGGTGGTAATTGCATCATAAAATGTTGGTTCTCGTGCACCGTGAGTGAGAGGTTGAGACTAACCCAGCAAAACAAGAGCATCTTTTCTTTCTTATCATTTTTTCTTTCTTTCTTATCATGGCCTCCTGTGATATTTCTAACTGAAGGTGGCTGACTTTTGGTTTAGTAAAGTCTAAATGGGTAATTGGAGTAATACTCATGTTCCCAGGTGCCTTTATCCACAGATTTTCTTTTTCTTCATATTAATTTCTGATTTGGTTTCCAGGGTATGTACAGGCCATTCTGCTCCAATTATCTTTAATTAAGGTCTTTGCCATTTCTCTTCAGCAGAGTCTGGGCAGGTGATGCCATGGTACCTGAGGATTCCGTGTGGGCACTGGGGTTAACGTCAGGCCACACTGGAGTCATAAAGTGGGCAAGAGTCACTTTTTGGACCGGACCTCCATTTACGTTTAATTACCTTAAGCATTGCAAGCTCAGCTCTTCTGTTTGCCATGATCTGTCGGGTAGCGAGAATGTTGATGGAATTTCCTTTAAGTTCCCCCAAGGAGCCAAGGGCTAGACCCTCATGAGGCTACTGGGGCCAAAAGAGCCTTGTGGCAGAACTGAGATGACAGAACTGGACAAAATGACCGTCTAATCCAGCCCTTGCTTTTGCAAATACATCCAGAGGCAGAAAATTAATCAAACCAACTGCTCAGAAGCGTGGCTATTTAGCAGGCGTGAAAACAGAGGATGCTTACGGACGAAATCTTGGCATTGTTTCCTTGCTCTGTATGTGTGGGGACATGTAGGGGAAGGAACAAATGAATACAGAAGCCCACTCCTCCTTGGGTAGGGTAAATATGGCTTAGAATAATGAAATATGGGCCGGAAGGCACCATTTCCTATTCTTTGAACATGTGTCCCCAGCAGTTCAAAGCGACAAGGAGGAAGGAAGTCTTTCACCAGGAAGAAAGGAATTGGAGAATGGAGGCATCGGGGTTTCACGTGGTCGTTCTCCTGATTACTGTCACCCACTCGTTCCTAACAGCCCACAGAGCTACAGCCACCAACTCCCATATTTGTCACTGTCACTTCACAAGTGCCCAGCATTGTTCAGGAAATTGTATGTGTAAAGTAGAGCCGCCTGCGCCCAACTCCGACAAGGGAGCAGCCTTGCGAGGGTGCTTGAAACTGAAACAGAGGCTTATGTGTCCTATTATGTGCCCCGGCAAGAGTCATAAATAATTGTGACAAGTGTTTTTTTTCCATCCCATGTGACAGTCCTTGACTCTGCCTCCTGTCTCCTCTCCCCTCTGCCTCATAGACTAGACCTGCCAGGCTGTGTGATGATAGATGTTACCGGGCAGCACATGACAGCTGGATAGATTTTTTAGTTGGTGCTTTAGAGGGAATCAGATATACTGTATAAAGCAATAAAAAAAGCACACTCACAAGGTGGATTAAAAATAGCTAGCACAGCAGTAACCCACTTTGTTGTTTATCAAAAGTTAAATCTCACGTGGTAAGTCCTAGTGATGTGTTAATTTTTCAGACTCCTGTCAGAGTGACGCTGAGGACAGCCACGAAGAAAAGGGGTGGGGGGAAAGGATAAAGGCAATTGACCATTTTCTTAGTATATTTTGTTTGTTTTGTTTAATGAGACAAAACCATTTTCTTTTCTCCTTTAAATGGTATCTAAGATGAGAAATGGGCTCCTGGTGCTTTGGCATATTGCTGTGATTTTTTTTTTTTTTTAAATCCTTCTCGATCTTGAATTTTAAACATAAAATTGGAGATGTGTTAGGTATGGAATTATTCAGCCCCTGTTCAATTAATTTTTTTTTTAACGTTGCTCATCTTCCTGCACACCCAGAATCTAGATCTACTGATCTCGATTCTCTGTAACAAATGGTCTGGTTTCCCAACCACCTTGGAAATGTCATGTAGGAGTCAACAGAACTACTTAGTGTATGTTTGATAAAAAATTACAGCCTCCTCTGTATTACTCAGACTTTCATCTCAGGCAGGCTGGCTTGGCTACCTTGTGTCTCGATGGATGTGTGGAGCTACCCGAACATGATTCAGTGAACCACCCCACTCCCCGGTTCACGGACGTGACAGGCTGAGACGTACTTAGTCATTGCATTTCTGTCTTCCCCTGCGCTACACGGGAAGTAGCTGCCATGTAATTTAAGAGTGTTCGGTATATCAGATCACGACTATTTTCCCCCCTGATTTTTCTGATGAATCACGTTAGGAAGGCTGTAGCTTTCACATGGCAGCGTGTGGAGGCAAGGCAG
Organism: Lepilemur ruficaudatus; assembly: GCA_963574885.1. NCBI lineage: Eukaryota > Metazoa > Chordata > Mammalia > Primates > Lepilemuridae > Lepilemur > Lepilemur ruficaudatus. Next base: position 1,511 of record CAUYRT010104540.1, on the reverse strand, counting down.
CACAAAATGTTTATTAAAAAAATATGTCTTTCGGGCTGGGTATCTGGCAAGGGGGATAATTTGAGTTATGCCTCTATAATTCAAATTTGGGGATAATTCAATACTGGTATAGTTACGTTTCCAGCCATATCAAGCTGTACATGTGTTATTGGGTGTTGTTTATTACTTTGGTTGTAGCATTATCTCCATAGGACAATTTCCATAATAAAACCTCTTTTCTATGGCTTTGTCACTCAGTGGGTTCAGTCTCCCCCACGACCCCCGCCAGCAGACATGGATTGATGAGATCTATGAGTGCTGAGAAAATACACTGAAATGGTCCGAAGGGCAGGTTTGGAGTTCTGCTTTCTGGGTTCAAATCCCATCTTGTCTTCTTACTCCCTGGGTGATCTTGGGCAAGTTATTTAGCCTCTTTGGGCTTTGGTATCTTTAACTAGAAAATGCTGATGGTAATTATGCCTATATAATAGAGCTGTTTGGAGGACTAAATGAGATAAATGTGCTTAGTACAATCCCTGCTAATAGTTGTTGAATAAATATTATTTTAGTTATGGTAATTATTATTAGTTATTGTAATTATTACCCAGATAGTTTTACTCAGGCCCCCTGCATCTCCTCACTCCAAACATTTCCAGATCTGATGACTGTGTGTTGGATGGGTGGGTGGGATTATTTTAGAAATGGAGCTCTCTCTGAGGTTACAAAAACAGTAATGTTTTACATTGATTCAGAATAGTCTTTGATAAACCCTCTCAATATAAGAGTGCATATTCTGTAGATCACTGTTACTACTTTTTTGACTAATTTAACCTCTTCCTTATTAGTAAAGAACCTTCAGTGAGATGCTTTACGCAGATATGGCTGGTAGATTCTGTGTATTCATTGTTCAATTCTTTCTAGTCTTTGTTCTTTGCTTACCATCCAAGTACCTATGTAGACCTCATTGAGCTGTAGGCAAAAGAAATAGGCAGGTCCTAATTTGATTTTAGAAACATTAAAAGAATGTTTTTGGACTGTGGTACACGGTAAGGAATGCATTTTATATTGTGATGTGCACCATAAAACATCAATTATCCTTCCTACAGATGATACATTTTGACATTTTCCAATATTTTCTATTTCACTTTTAAAAGTGGTTATTTAGACCAAGGTTGGCAAACCTTTTCTGTAAAAGGCCAGATAGTAAACGTTTTCGGCTTTGAGGGCCATACGGTCCTTGTTGCAACTCCTCGACTCTGCCGTGTCGTGTGAGAGTGGCCATAGACAAAGCACAAACGAATGGGCTTGGCTGTGTTCCAAACATACTTTACTTATGGACACTGAAATTTGAATTTTATTCTCACATCTTACGAAATCTCCTCCTGGGTATTTTTTTTTTTTCACCTGTTAAAAATGTTTTTAAAAAACATTCTTAGTTTGCAGGCCATTCAAAAACAGGCTTGCAGGTCAAACCTGGCCTGCAGGCTGTAGTTTGCCAAGCCCTGTTCTAAACAGCAATCCAAAAGAAACCC
>CAUYRT010104538.1:0-41634 GCA_963574885.1 Lepilemur ruficaudatus | reverse complement strand
GAAAAAAATTAATTGGCCAACTAAGAATATACAGAAAAAATTAGCCGAGCATGGTGGCACATGCCTGTAGTCCCAGCTACTCGGGAGGCTGAGGCAGAAGGATTGCTTGAGCCCAGGAGTTTGAGGTTGCTGTGAGCTAGGCTGACGCCACGGCACTCACTCTAGCCCAGGCAACACAGTGAGACTCTGCCTCAAAAAACAACAACAACAAAAAAAACTCCTGGGCTCAAGTGATCTTCCTGCCTCCCCCTCCAGAGTTCCTGGGACTACAGGTGCATGCCACCACCACACCTGGCTAATTTTTTTTTTCTTGTAGAGATGGGAGTCTCGTTATGTCTTGAACACCTGGCCTCAAGAGATCCTCCTGCCTCAGCTGCCCAAAGAGCCAGGATCGCTAGGCTTTTTAAAATTTAAAACTTTTATTCAGGAAACCAGTTTTTGATATTATGAGAGTAATAAAGCACAGTGTTAAGAGTGCAGGCTTTGAAACCAAATTGCCAAGGTTGGAATCCCAGCTCACCTACTCATTAGCTGTGTAACATTTGGCAAGTTATTTAACTTTCCTGTGCTTTAGTTTCTTACCTGTAAAATGATAATAATGGCACATATGTCTCATAAGGCTATTTGAAGTATAAATGAATTAATCCATGTAAAGCACTTAGGAAAGTGCCTGGTACATACTAAGTGCTCAATAAATGTTAATTACTATCATTATCATTTCCACTTAATGTTCAAAAAATCAGTTTTGCCCTTTATTATTTCTTCCTTTGTCTTTACTCAGTTCTTTTTATGGCTTATCAAGTTAAAGTATTAACAATTATTTTTACTACTTTATTTTAAAAATAAATGCAATAGGGTACAATGGTATGCACCTATAATCCTAGCTACTCAAGAGGCTGGGGTAGGAGGATCATTTGAGCCCAGGAGTTCAAGTCTAGCCTGGGCAACACAGTGATACCCTTGTCTCTAAAAAAATAAAATTTCCCTGTAACTTCTTTTCCGGCATCCTATGAGTTGTGATATGTCGTATTTTTTTTAAATTTAACTTTTTATTATTAATTTTTTAAAAATTGCAGATTCACATGCAATAATGAAGAGAGATCTTGTGTATCTCTTATTTTATTTCCCCCAATAGTAGCATCTTGCAAAACTATGGTGCAATGTCACAAGCAGGTCACTAAAAGTGACAGTCAAGATACAGAACACTTCCATCACAAGGATCACTACTTCCTTCAGAATCACACTCGCCTCCCTCCCTCCCACCGGGACCCTTTCCTCAACCCTGCCAAATGCTGATCTGCCTTCCATCTCTATCATCTCACATTTTAAGAATGTTAAATAAATCACACAGTATGTAAACATTTGGGATTAGCTTTTTTACTCAGCATAATTTTTTGGAGATTTATCCAGGCTGTTGCATGTATCAATTGTTTGTTTTTACTGCCGAATAGTATTCCGTGGTATGGACGTGCCACAGTTTAACCAGTCATCAGCTGAAGGGTGTCTGGGATGCTTCTTCTAGTTTTTGGCTATTTTGAATAAAGATGCTATGAATATGTAACGCTTTTTTGTGAACATAAGTTTTCATTTCTCTGGGATAAATGCTCAAGAATGCAATCATGGTGTTGAATTATAGTCTCGAGCTTAGTTTTTAAGAAACCACCAAATTGTTTTCCAGGGCAGCCACACAATCTCACACTGCCACCAGCTACGTATGAGTGATCCAGTTATCTGCGTCCTCCCCAGCATTTAGTGTTGTCAAAACTTCTTATTTTAGGCATTACGAAAGGTATGTAGTGATATTTGTGGTTTTTATCTGTATTTACCACATGGCTAACGATGTTGAACATCTTTTATGTATTTATTTGTCATCTCTATATTCTCTTTGGTGAAATGTCTTACACCTTTTGCCCATTTTCTATTTGGATTGTTCGTTTTTCTACTGTTGAATTTTGAAAGCTTTTTGTTTTCTAGATAATAGTCCTTTGTCAAAGATGTGGGTTGCAAATATCTTCTCCCAGTCTATAGCTTATCTTTTCATCCTCTTAATGTTTTTTGAAGACCAAAACTTTTGAATTTTGATGGTATCAAGTCTAAGAACTCTTTGCCTACCCCTAGATCATGAAGATTTCTATGTTTTTTCTGAAAGTTGCACAGTTTTATGTTTTAATTTTTACATAAGGTATGTATGGATAATTGCTCCAGAACCATTGTTAAAAAGGCTATCTTTCCTATTATGAATTGCTTTTGCACTTTTGTAAAAAATCAGCTGGGGACTCAAATGTCCATCAACTGATGAAAGGATAAAGTGTACTATACCCATAGAATGAATATTATTTGGCAATAAAAAGGAATAAAGTATTGATACATGCTACATAGAGAAATCTTGAAAATATTATGCTACATGAAAGAAGCCAGTTGCAAAAGATCATGTACGGTATGATTCTATTTATATGAAATGTACAGAATAGGCAAATCTATGGAGATGGGAATCAGATCAGTTGTTGCCAGGGATTGGGAGGAGATGGAGGGAAATAACTAGCGACTATTTTAATGGGTTCAGGGCTTCTCTTGGGTGCAATGAAAATATTCTAAAATTGTGGTGATGACTGTACAACTGTGACTATATTAAACATGGAACTATATATGAATTATATCTCAATTAGGCTGTTTATTTATATATATGTATATATAGTTTAAAAAACCCCCACTATTTGTGTGGGTCTATTTCTGGATTCTCTATTCTGTTTCACTGATGTGTCTATGTTTCTATAAATGCCATTGTCTTGATGACTATAGCTAAGTATTAAGTCTTAATCAAGTAGACTGATTCCACTTTATCTTTTCCAAAATTGTTTTAGCTCTTCTCATTCCTTGCCTTTCCAGATAAATTTTAGGATAAACTTGCCTACATCTGCAAAAAATCTTGCTGGGATTTTGAAGGGAATTGCATTAAACCTCTATATCAATGTGGGGAGGACTGACATTTTTACTATGTTCAATCTCCTGATCCATGAACACAGTATTTATTTAGTTCTTGAGTTTCTTTCATCAGTATTTTGTAGTTTCCATTACATAAGTCCTGTACAAGTTTTGTTAGATTTATACCTAAGTATTTCTTGGGAGAGGTTGTAAATGGTATTATACTTAAAATTTTGGTTTCCACATGCTCATTGCTAGTGAATAGAAGTTATTTATAGGTACATCTTATACAGTGGTCTCCCCCTTATCTGCAGGGGATATGGTCCAAGACCCCCAATGGATGCCTAAAACCTTGGATAATACCAAACCCTCTATATACTGTGCTTTTTCCTAAACATACACATTCATGATAAAGTTTAATTTAGAAATTAGTAATATTAGTATTATTAAGTAAAATAAGGGTTACCTGAACACACCACTGTAATACTACAGTTATAGATCAGTCTATCTGACAACTGAGAAGGCTAAGTGACTAACAGGCAGATAGTGTATATAGTGTGGATATGCTGATGATGTCCCAGACCAGATGGCTCGAGATTTCATCATGCTAACTCAGAATGGTGCTCAATTTAAAATTTACAAACTATTTCTCGAATTTTCTAATAATATTTTTGGACTACAGCTGACCTCAGGTGACTGAAACCATGGGTAAACGAAACCACGAAAAGTGAAGCCACGTATAAGGGGGGACTACTATACCCTGGAAACTTGCTTAACTCATTTATCATTAATAGTTCTAGGATTTTGGGGGGTACATTCTTTGGAGTTTTCTATGTAGATAATCATGTCATCTGCATAAAGATACAGTTTTATTTCTTCCTTTCTCATCTATACTGTTAATATACTTTTCTTTCCTTTATTTCATTGGCTAGAACTTCGATAACTACGTTGTATAGCAATAAATAGACAATATCCTTGTTGTGTTCCCAATCATAGGGGAGAGGATTTACCATTAATTATGATGTTAGCTACAGGCCTTCTTGTAGATGTTACCAAGTTGAGGAAGCTCCCCTCAATTTCTAATTTTCTGAGAATTTAGTCATGAATGCATATTAAATATTAAATGATTTTTCTACACCAAGTGATATGGCCACATAATTTTCTTCTTTGGCCTATTAACATGGTGGATTATACTGATGGGCTTTCAAATACTGAACTAGTCTTATATCCCTGGAATAGACCCCACTTGTACGTGGTATATAATTCCTAAAATATATTGCTGGACTCTCTTTGCTAATATTTTGTTAAAGATTTTTGCATCTCCATTTATGAGGGATATTGGTCTGTAGTTTTTGTGGTACTGCCTTGTCTAGTTTTGTTATATTGGCTTCATAATGGTAACACTGGCTTCATCCAATGAAATGTTTCCTACTCTTCTATTTTCTGTAAGAGATTGTGTAGAATTGGTGATATGTTGTATTTTTTTTCACCAATTAAGAGGAGATAGGCTGTATTCTTATTGATGTTCACTTTACATCCAAATTCTACCCAGACTCTTCAGAAGAATGTGCAATAGTCAGCAGATAATATTACAAAAAGGATAGAGGAGGGAGAGTCACACAATATACAGCCCAAAGAGCAGGGCTTGGAAGGAAAATAAGCTGAAAAGGTGAACAATGGGATTCCTGGAACACATGAGGGATTCTCTGCCTATGTGCTTATAGAAAACTGTTAAGAAATGCTAAGTGTGAGTCACAAACATTAAACTACTAACATAAATCAAGTGTATGTTCTATTTTATACTTCCAAGGTCCTTAAAGATCATCTAACAAGTACTATTTAAGAATCAGTATCTAAATTAAAGGGCTATACCTAAAACAATGGGCTGAAATGAGTAAGATGAAGTTAATAGGAAAAAAATGTGAGATGTAGCAAGACTGAGAGAGACGTATGTGATTTAACAGAAACAGGTATAAAGACCAAGGCTTTTTAGTAGTGGCATAGTGGTCATAGTTCATTGCAACCTTGAACACCTGGGCTGGAGCAATCCTCCCACTTCAGCCTCCCAAAGTGCTGGGATTACTGGAGTGAGCCCCTGCATTTGGCCTAAGATCAAGGCTTTATGCGTGCCAGTAGCAGAATGTGTTTTGAATTTTAAAAGCTTAGGCATTTTTAGGCTGTGTGGATGGAAGCACAGAATCTGAATCCCACTGTCGTTTCTATGGAGCAGACCTCACATGGAATACAACATACAGACCTGCACACCCAGACTTTCAAAGAGACCCTGACAACTGAGCAAAGGGCACATGCAGAGGTCAGTCAGGCTGACGAAGGGGCAACAGCAAGATGAGGAGTCTCTCCAGAGGCAAGAACTATAACCATGGCAGGAAATTTTAGGAAGGTACACTTTGGCTTGATATAAAGGAAGAACTTTCTAAAAGTTCTAGAGCTGACCAGCAAGGGAGTGGACCGTCTGACAAAGCAGTACTTTCCTTTCTCTACCACTAGAAGTCAGAAACAAAGACTTTATGGCTATGTATGAGCATGCCTAGTGTACACTGTGGATAAATCCAGCTGAATGTAAACCACCTACAACTGTCTCTGCTTCATTCTGCCACAGACCAGTGAGAATGTTACGTCAGAAGACACGGGTAAGGGACCTCAGGAGTCACAGCCACAGTGATCTTCTAGATCCTCAAGAGTTCAGAACTTCAGATACTTTCCAACTCTATAGTTACCTCAGGAGTTTCCATTTAGTAATACCTGAAATCAAGTTTGGCAATTACATACACATGTGACAGAAAGAAAAGAGAAGAGGGAAATATTCCTCTTTATGACATCATCTATAGAAAAAGTTGTAGTAAACTCTTTTATTGGACACCAGAAACTCAGATGAAATTTGTTATAAAACTTGACAAGTTTACCTTTTGGGGGATCAGACTTGAAGTAACCTCTCTGAAAGGGCTTTTAGTAGTTATTCCATCGGTTAAGAATAACAAGACTATAGAGAAACACGTAGCTACTGGCTGATCTCTCTAGTAAGTGACCCTCTGCAGTAAGCCACCAATCACTACTCTAGGTAGTTTTTGCTAATGACACAGCCAATTCTCACCAAGCCTTCAGGACCAGTTTTTCCTCAAGCTTAACAGCATCCCCAAACACTTTTTCACACATGAATTCTCTAACATTGCACAAAATTTTCCTGCTGTGGTGTATCCAAAGCAGGAAAAAGGAAGCTGACAACTGCAGCCACTTTCTACAGATTTTGATGTGCTGTCAAGACAGTATCCATCAGTCACTCCCTGAGCTGGCCTGGCCGGGCACTTAGTAAGCAGCCTGTAATCTGACTTCCTTCACTGACTACGTGGGAAGGGAAGGGCTAGCACTGCAGCTTCACACACTGTCAGCAACACACAGTTTGTCATTACCTTGTTCAAATTTGAAATCGATGTAAGAATACTGATTCATTTCTTTTCTTTTCTTCCTTTTCCCACTGGTTTCTGGTGATAGCTCCTGCCATTTTTTGATAGCGTCAGAAAAGGCCTAAAAGTTGAGAAAGGAAAAGGTTACCTCTGTAAATGGAAAATCAGAAGACGTGCAGTATTGGCAATCCCCAAATCTCATTCTGACTCAGTCTCAGCTATCTTCCCTGCATGGCTTACCAGAAACAGGCAGTGACAAAATAAATAGGCAGCATTTCACTGTTTGCATTTTCTCTTTTATACACTGCTTCGGTGGTGGAACCAAAATGTTTACTGACAGATTGAAGGGTGACTTAGGAAGATAAAAGCTGTCCAAGCTGTCCTTGTGTAAGTGGAGGTTAAATCACAAGACAAAAGGCTGCTAAGTTACATTCTATAGGCACATCTTCCGTGTTGCTCCTCTGGTCAACACTCCCTGTTGACTCCACTAACTTCCTTCTCACACTCCTCTTTGGTGCACCTATATCCACCCCCTCACTCCCGCCCACGCAGCACACTGGAGCTCAAAATTCCTATACTGGGGATAGTTCCTTTTCTTTCAGCGTCTCCCTCTCTTCTATCTTTCTATTTGGCATGTAAATGTGCTCATCTTTGCCATCTTAAAGAAAGAAAATAATTCCTTTATCTCATCTCCCTATTAGCTGCCTGCCCCTCTTTCTTCTTCCCCTTTGTAGCTGTGTGGCTTATCAAAGAAGCTATCTATGTGTTTTCTCACCACCTTACCCCCTCCATGAGTGTGAGCTTTCCAGCTGCCTCGGTCTGGCTTCTACCCTCCCTTTCGACCTGCTAATCCATACTTACCAACGAGGGGCCGCCCTACCATCTACATGTTAGTCCTCATCACACTTCCTCTCTTGCAGTATTTAATAATGTGGACTGCTCTCCCTCCCGACTTCCTCCCTCGTCTCTGCCATCCTCCACTTGGTTTTCACATGTTGGGAGTTTCCTCTTCCCACCTGATACTCTCTCTAGGTACTTCGTCCAGGCTGGTGAGGTGACCTTCCATATACTGATGACTCAAAATCCCATCTTCAGCCCACATTTCCAACCTTTTTAGTCCATTCAACCACCCAATGAATTATTTTCACTTGAGTGTCTCCCAGGAGCTACTCAGTATATTGGCAAACAATGTTTCCCACACTGAAGACATGATTCTTTCCTTCCAAACCAGTTTTTTTACAGCATTCCTCACCCCCATAAATGAGACTAACATCTTCCACTCCCCCTTTCACTTAACTCCTACTTGGGTCTGTGATTAAATGTCACTTGCTCAGGGAGGCTCTCCAGAAACTCCTTAGACTACCTTAGGTTGCCTCCTGCTTCAGTCTTTCAAAGACTCTGCATTTTTCTTTCAAAGTCTTTACTACAGTCACAATTACATACATATTTGTTTGCTTCTCTGTTTCGTGTTATTACTCCACTAGACTGGGAGCCTCTGGAGGACAAGGAAGTTACCAGAGCTCAAAATGTTATCTTTGGCAACTCGCACAGTTTGCATGTAATATTCACATGGGGAATAATGAATAGTTACAAGGGATATGTATGTGGTACAGGCAAGTTGCCAATAATCACATTCTGAATCTGTTTATTCTAGATAAACAGCTATATATCCTGGTGGTGAAATAACAAAAGAAAGCATTTGGGCTACAGAAGAGGAAGGATCATCCTTTTACCTTAATTTACCTCCACACCTTCCTTTTGCATTTTTCTACCATTACCTCATTTAATTCTCACAATAATCCTCGGGGGTAGGTATTATTTATTTTATAGTAGAGGAAAGCAAGGCTTAGAGAGGAGAAAGAACTTGCCCCAGGTGTCAAACCTTAGCGAAGCTTAGGATTTGAGCTCAGGCCAGTCTTGGAATTAAAGCTTCTCTCTCTGACAATATCACCTCGTCCTCACAGATATATTCAGTGAAACCCCATCAAAAGCTGGCAAAATTCACCTTGCTACCTTTCCATTTCCCCTACCAACTCCTTCCATGGCTGCAGAAATGTGGCTTTTTATTTCTACTCCCTTGCTTTCTATTTCTTCTTTCTGAAATTCCTGCTACCAGTGGTGTTCCCCACAAATCTTAGGCACTAATCTTAAAGTCACATTTTTGTTTTCAGTTGTAAGACTACTAATATCTACTAAGTTTTACCTAAAGGTAAACACCCCACCCTGGAACTATTGCTGTTTTGCAAAAACTCAGGAAAGGAAGCAGGCTGGCTATTTTAAGCTATATTTTAAAAATGAGTTAAAGGGTAGGTGTCATTTATCAGCAAGTAACAGGCTAGAATGGGAACTCATAGCTCCTGAATGCTAGCGGCGCACTGGGTTCTTGACCACACCACATACAGACTCCTAACCACATGCCTATGAGGGTCATTACCTTGGTCCCATTTAAAAACTGTTTCCAGGTGGCAGTCTCATGTAAGACAGACATAAACTAGTACTTGTGAGGAAACTGCATCTTAAAAAATGTTGATTATAAATTAAAGGAGTCTCCAAAATCTTACTTTAATAGTTACTATTATCAATCATCACTTAAAGGCCGGGCACGGTGGCTCACGCCTGTAATCCTAGCACTCTGGGAGGCCGAGGCGGGTGGATTGCTCAAGGTCAGGAGTTTGAAACCAGCCTGAGCAAAAGCGAGACCCTGTCTCTACTAAAACTAGAAAGAAATTAATTGGCCAACTAGAAATATATAGAAAAACTTAGCCGGGCATGGTGGCACATGTCTGTAGTCCCAGCTACTCGGGAGGCTCAGGCAGGAGGATCGCTTGAGCCCAGGGGTTTGAGGTTGCTGTGAGCTAGGCTGATGCCATGGCACTTTAGCCGGGCAACACAGTGAGATGCTACCTCAAAAACAAACAAACAAACAAACAAAAAATCATCACTTAATACTGACTAAAGGCCTAAGTAAGAAGACCAGATATAATCAGATTACAGAATGAGAATTCCTTCCTTCTGAAACCTATGTACCCCAAAGGCACCACAGTTACTTTTCTTGCCTCTTAGCCTTTCTGTGTATAGTTCCTCCAGTAAAAACATCTTTCCTTCAAGGCTCTGCTCAAATGACATCTTCTTTCTTTCCTACTGCTCTCAACATCTTTACTCACCTGCTTTAGAACACTCATCACACTGTTTTAATCATGTCTCCCCACTACCCTCCATTTTCCCAAGCAGACTGAAAGCTCTTTGGAATAAAGCTACTTTGTGTTTATAAAGGAAAATAAAAAAATCTCAGAAACCACCCCCCAACCCCTTACACAAAAGGGAAGGTCAGCCTGGAGGCTAAGTCATGCAAACCCCCTTCCAAATGAATAGCTGTTACTCAGGATACAGTCTGGTAAGATTTTTAGGACATCTGTGACAATGGCCAAAGTTCCTTTAATGGATGAACTGCAAACACTACAATGGGTGTCACTGTTGCCTGGTGGCAAGTGGGAGAAATATAGCAGGCCTGGGGAGTGGAGGCCTTGAGAACCACCACCTTGGAGAACGAAGTTAAAGGCAGTTTAAAAAGACAGCCCAGGCCTAGGATTAGGCCTCATGAAGAGGCTTGTGTCGTTCATTATGATATTCCTGGTATGTGGCCTGAGGAAGGCATTCAACGCATTGTTTGAACAAAAGCTCTAGTCACATTTGTGGCAAATTATCAAGAAAACTGGAGGGAAGATAATTTTCACCCCAGTGGAACTATCAGTCAAGAGTGAATATGTAAACCAAGACAGAGAAATCTGCCAGATCTAGAATACAGGGGTAAACCAGGAGAAAGGCAAAGGGAATTCCCAAGATGATAGCGAATGCAAGTCTTGATGACAGCTACACAGCAAGGGCAGAGAATAATGAGGACAGACAGAGGAAGGTGGCTGGGGGAAAGGGGTGTGAACTGAAAGATAAATTGGCAGCTCTGACAATAAGCACAACTGTGTCTCAGCTGAGCTGCAGGGTGTGGAAACATTTAGCTGGAGAGTCAAAGAACAAAACAAAACAAAGAACAGAAAATCAAAGCAAATGAAAACACTGAGGCAACTAACTTTAACACCAAAAAAGAAAAAGAAAAAAAAAAAGAAAATTCAAGAAAAGAACATTATCACACTACATTACCTGCCCTAGCAGTGTATATTTCCATAGTTATAATAACAAAAACTCTGAAAACAGATTTAATAAAAACTGTGTCTATTGAAAAGATGAGAGTATGGGTAAGTTTGAGTGTGTGTAAGACTTATGATCCCCATCTACCACAAGGAAAGCTACAAGTACTTTCAAAAGCTGATGAATCAAGCGTAAGCACATGTTCACAAATATGGAGGCAAATAGAAGAAATAGGTAAAAGAGTTGAAAGTAGCCTCGGCAGAGTAGAGGAAAAGCCTAAAGAAGGGGCCTTTAGCTTGCCATTTAAAAAATTATACATAAGCATTTTAGCACTATTTGATTTTTGAAATTATAGAAATGATTACTCTGATAAAAACAAGTATTCATTTTGAGAAGCATTTCCTGCTGTGAGTGTTAAGGCTTTACTTATTCTCTCCAGTTTAGAAGTTATTCACTGAAAACACTTAGCACAGGCTGAGTGGGGTGGCTCACGCCTGTAATCCTAGCACTCTGTGAGGCCAAGGCAGGACGATCACTTGAGGCCAGGAGTTTGAGGAACAGCAAGATCAAGACTCGTTCTCTATAAAAAAATAGAAAAATTAGCCAGGCATGGTGGCACACGCTGTAGTCCCAGCTACTCAGGTGGCTGAGGCCGGAGGATTGCCTGAGGCCAGGAGTTTGAGGCTACAGTGAGCTATGATGATGCCACTGCACTCTAGCTGGGGTAACAGAGCGACTCTACCTCCAACACTTCGTGCCCCTCCACCGCCCCCTGCCAAAACCAACAAAAAAAAACCCCCAACTGGCACAGGGGTGCATACCTGTGATCCCACCTACTCAACAGGCTGAGGTGGGAGGACTGCTTGAGGCCAGGAGACCAGCCTGGGCCACACAGTGAGACCTCGTCTCAAAACAAACAAACAAAAACCACTTAGCAATGAGAGCATTTTTGTCCCTACAGAGCTTTATAATCAGAAAAAAATTAAAAGGCATAGAAATTCTGCAGCTATACTGGGGACTCCAAGAAGCCTTTCCACAGGATACTCCCATGAAAAGAGCTGAGCTAAAATACCTACACTACTCATGGACACACACGACAGACTCTCCCTGCACATTGGGCCTCCACACTGCACACTGGAACAGACCAGAGTAGGCCTCTTTGGGTCACAGCCCTCTCCAGCTTGGATTCAGCGCTGCAAACCTAAGGAGAGTGAATCACCAGAAGGCTCCTATACTATTACTCTAAAGACTGTGATGACAGTATAAAAGCTTGAAAATTGTTCTGTAGCACACAGAAAAGAGTGTGAAGGGATGGGAACTTGTTTACTGAAATCTGGTATGTGCTAGGCATGTGTTACAGGCTTTATATATATGTTACTTAATTATTGTCATAGATATGTAAGACAGCCATTATACACTAAAAGAAAACTGAAGCTCAGCATTAAGATACACAAAGTCACAGACTAACAAGTAGCAGAACTGGAATTAAAATTTAAGACAAACCCCAACCCCCCAAAACCATAAAAACAAATCTGAGTTTGATAAAGATTCCACATCTAACTACCAATTTATAGGAAATACAGGGGACAGAGGGACCAGTTAATGACACTATAGGGGTGCAGTCAGCGGAATCTAAACTGTCTAAACCTATAGGATATCCACTTCATTTTCCAGAAAATAAATTACAAGAAAAAATAAAGTGTGGAGAAGGAGAGAGATTACAAATCTCTACGGATCATAAGAGATTTAAGTAACAATCAACCAACTGCAATAAACAAATTTTACTTGGAAATTGATATGACCAAACAAGCTATTGAAAGGATTTTTGACTCATGCAGAGAAATGTCAACACTGACTCTGATTATCTGTTGATGTTCATTTTGAAGGTATGATTATGTTTTTAAAAAGCTTATCTTTATCTCTTAAAGATAAACACTGAAATATCTGTGGATAAAAAAATGAAATGTATGCAATTTGCTTCAAAATTGTCTGGGAGGGAGGAAAATGGGTAGGGGTAGTGATGAAACAAAACTGAGCATGAGTTGATAATGAAGCTGAGCAATGGGCAATCAGGGGCTTGTTATAACACAATCTTTACTTTTATGTGCAGAATGTTTATGATAAAAAGTGGAAAAAAAAAAAGTCCAGGGAAATGCACCGGTCTCCATAGTGAACATGACTTCCCCTAAATAATCATGTTTGGTGGCAGCCTAGAGAATCTGTGCTATTGGTGTAATTTAAAAAAGTTCTAAGTGTGTTTTTACTCCCCTGTCCACATGACAGTTATTTTCTAAAGGGCAGAGCCCTCACATACCATTTGCAGACAGCAAGGAGAGAGAAGTTCTAAACTTTAACTGGGCACATTGTGTTTTAGCTTCTGCCAAACGTTATTTCCTGTTAAACACCTTTCTGTAATTCAAACAGCCCAAACCCATTCCATTTCAAAACCCATATAAATTTCCAAACTACCCACCCAAACAAGCAGATACCATAAAAAATATAAAGGACCAGAAAAACGAGGAAAGGAAGGTATACACAAGGAGAACGGAGTAGCTCTTAAAGCAGACATAGTGTCACAAAGAATCATGTGATTAAAGCAACAGGAGGAAGCTCAGGAGAGCAAACAGATAAATCCCCATCTTTAAGCTGCCTAAGGATTGTCGGGTCTCCAGAAGAATTGTAATGTAGCTACAAAACCCTACAACCTCCCACCCAAAGGAGTGGGCTGTGGGATGATGAGCCATGGAGGTGCGTACCTGCTGGCACAGCTCCTTCCATGGGTCCCAGAAGGTTCTCATTCCTGGGCAGTAACATTACTAACAAGGACCAACCCACCCCAGACCAGTGGCTATCTGAATTTTTCTTGGGGCTGTCTAGGAACCGCTAAAGCAGTAAAGACGCCAGGCAGAGCCTAAGGATGAAACAGAAATAGCCCTTTCTGACTCGTGGTCATTATTTTTGGGGGAAGTATTATTCACTTTTCAATGACAGTACAGGCATTCTCTGTTACACAGCATGCTGAATGAGATTCAGAAGTAAAAAGCACTAACTCTAATCCCTTGAGAATAATTTTTCCTAAAATTAACCTACAGTTAGGAGTTTGCTGATAGTTGCCTTCATCTTCTTGGCAATCTACTAGAACCTCAGCATGAGCCACATTCAACTGGGTTCACCTTCCTTCAGGTAAGACCCAGTGAGTATTATAACCATTAAAGTAACTCCACATTTGTTTATCCTTTGGGGAAAAATATTCTGTTTGCTGGAAATCACAAAAACTTCAGCAGTAGAACACAATTTAATGGTGGCAAGGGAGACCAAGAGGAGTAAGCCAAGGACTCTGCTGGTACCCACTCTTCTGTCTGGCTGACTGCCACTACTAAATGGACACTGTGCAGTGTACTCCACAGAAAGAAGCGTGTCTGTGCTACTCACCAGGAATCAATATCCATCTAACCCTGGGAACAGAGGCCCTTAAGAGGTATCCTATTTAGGGTCCTGGGGCAAAATACTGGGAGCTGTCAGTAGCTACCTACTCTCTTCTGATGCAAACCACCATTCACTGGCGCTACTGTGCCCTTGGGCTCTTTAAAGACCTTACCTCCTGCCAATGAAAAGTGGGCCACCTGGGGATGGCTGTGTGACCTGACCCAAGTGAGAAAGTAAATCTGGAAGGAGCAGGATTGGAACACACCTTCCCCACTCTAGTCATCTGCATTGCATGGTAAAATGTACCATCCTCCATGCTTTATGCTCAAACCAGAACTTCCTTGCTTCTCATCTATTATTTTTTTCATTCAGTTCTTCCTGGTCAGCAAATACTGCTATCTATTTCTCTTTACCCTGACAAATTCCTTAGCTCTTTGCCCTCATAAACCATCCCAATCTCTTCAAGCTGAACTCTTCCTTCTGTGATCAAGGGAAGGAATAGTCAAGAGGTGTGACCCTGACAAGAAGACCGAGGGGAGCACCTTTCGGGTGATTGCATAGTGTCCCTTGAGCTCGTGCAGGGCCCACTTGATGTCCTGACTGCTGAGCATCTTGAAGTCGGCCATGAGGAGGTCAGCAGCCTGGATGAAGCAGCGCTGGTCCAGGGGAACCAGCTTGGAATAATCAAAAAAGTCCACCTGCGGCAACTGAAATGAGAGAAAAGTGCAAATCAGAGGCCACACAGTGCATTTCCCATGGGGAAACCATTTTACAACTCACACATTATAGGAAAGAATAATCTTGTCTGTTCTCCTAAGTCTTTATAGAGAGATTACCAGCCCTGTAACAGAAATGAAGAAACAGTGGCTCAGGGAAGTTAAATAATCTGCATGAAACCTACAGACTACCTTTTACTAGCCAGAACTGGTAAAGAAGCATAGCTGAGGATTTAAACCAATCTCTTGGTCATCTTCTTTCTGCAAAACATTTAGAAAAAATTATTTTTTTCCTGCTACAGGATATGCAAAAGAGATAGTCAAAAGAACCTGTGGGAGTAAGAAGATCAAGACCTCAAATGAAGTTCTGAACTATACATCCCTTCACCAAATAACATACTAATGCTAGTTTGGATCACAAATGAAGACAATGATTAAAGTTCATAAAAACAAAACCATTTACATCTTGACATGAGATTTGGTTAGACAGGTATATGCACTGTCCACAAATATCACATCAAAAGAAAAACTATAAACAAATATTAAAATTCAAGGATGATCTGCATGCTGAAGTATTTATGGGGAGGCATATTGATGTTTTTGCAATTTATTTGGAAATGCCTTATAATAAAATAAAATGTAAGAAAGATGTACTGATGGACAAAGGACAGGATGTAGGATAGAGTAGATACAGTAAAATGCTAACTTTTTAGTAGTATCAGCGGCCGGTATACAAGTGATTAATGTAAAATATTTCAACTTTTCTGTATGTTTGACAATTTTCATAATAAAATGTTAGAATCTTTGCTAATTCTTATTTCACTTTAGAAACTTGCTTTGTAGGATTAAAGATATAGAGGATTTGTTTAATTCTTTGTGGGAAAGGGAAGATAAGGTTTACAATGACAGATAGGAGTTAAATACAGAATTCAAAGCAGCTCAGTCTGGGAGATCCCACTGAAGTATAGATATATTCTGAAATCCTATTTTTCCTTGCTAGTCTTTAAAATTGTGTCCTGATTTGCAAATAGAAATCTTTGTCCCCCCCTCCCACAAAGCACTTTTTTTCCCCATAAAGCAGGGAATTCCCAGGTGGAGACTGCAGAACAAGAGCATGACACTTGCCTTGGTCTCGTCCTGGCCGGCCAGCAGGCTGCTACTGGGGTTTGTAATGATTCTATCTTCTCTCTTTGGATAATCTGGATTTTCCAGAAGAAAATTACAAAGTCTGCAAAAACAAATGATGTCACGTTCATACTTCTTCCAAATCCCACATCTGCCTACTGCTACAAATGTAATGTCTGGAAAATTAAGTCCTTAGTCGTATATTACCACTGGCCTATCAAGGAATTAAGATGTTTGCAGCCAGAAAAACTAAACAAATAAACAAACAAAAACCAATTACATTGAATTTCTATCATTGTGAAAGATAAAAAGTTTAAAAAGCAATGAACAAACTGATGAATGCAAACTCCTCTAAAGTTTCTCTACTAGTTGGGTGTCGATGTAAATAAATTCACTGAAATTACTATTATTATTATTTTTTGAGACAGTGTCTCACTTTGTTGCCCAGGCTAGAGTGCCGTGGCGTCAGCCTAGCTCACAGCAACCTCAAACTCCTGGGCTCAAGTGATCCTTCTGCCTCAGCCTCCCGAGTAGCTGGGACTACAAGCACGCGCCACCATGCCCGGCTAAGTTTTTCTATATATTTTTAGTTGTCCAATTAATTTCTTTCTATTTTTAGTAGAGACGGGGGTCTCGCTCTTGCTCAGGCTGGTTTCGAACTCCTGACCTTGAGCGATCCACCCGCCTCAGCCTCCCAGAGTGCTAGGATTACAGGCATGAGCCACCGTGCCCAGCCTCACTGAAATTATTACAGGTTAAATTGTATGGAACTGGAGAATCTGTAAGAAAAGTAGCTATTGTTTGTCAAGAAAACCACGAACAAATAAGATGTGGCAAAGTGTGTATATTCACATTTACAATTAAAAATAATTTGTAAGAGACTTAATAAATAAATGAAATATAACTTTGCCTAATCCTATAGTAACACAAATCTCTATGGTAATATAAATCTCTACGAGCCATCTGAGTTATGCTCAGTTTATTTAGCTAACTGCAAGACTGATGAACTGTGTTTTTATATGAACAAACCCACTCTATCAAACTCATTCGCCTTGGCTATTATCATTACAATACTTCAGAAGTAAAGATATAGAGAGGAGGCAGTACCACCCAGACTTAACAAATGTTAACAATCCAGGCTCTTCACCCTATAACATAATCAAATCAGACGACAACCTTGGGATGACTGCACAGTATTGAGGACAGTACGGCCAGGGCACAGCCCTAGGCAAATGCAGTAGCAAGAAAGCTTCTTTGCTCAGAGGGCAACGAGGGCTTCCCCTCTTTGACCCCTACTTCTTTCCTTTGCTCCTGTAGATTCTTAGGATGACCCCACCTGCCTCTGGATGCCCCACCCATAATTCTCATTCATCTTCCTTCTTCCCAGTTCTCACTTGCCCAATGTCAACAGTGCGGCCTATAATAATAGTGAGACAGGTCTAGCAGGAAGAAGACAGAGGAGGTACCCAGCTGCGGCTCCTTTTCTCACCCAGGTGTTAGTGTCTGGGGACTGGAAAATGGAAGGGTATGATTATTCTGCTCCCTGGGCCCTCAGGCATGGCCCTTTCACAAAGCCCTCTCCCTCATCCTGACATCTCAATACCTTTTTCTTCATTTTCACTTCCAGGAGCCCCATATGCTTCTCATCTCCAAGTCCCCCTCTTCCTTATCACTGTAGCCTGCCCAGTCTAGGGAACACAGGGCCAGAGGCCCGAAAAGGACAAAAAGAAAGCAAAACCCTCTTCCTATACTACAGTGTCGCAAAGGGAGAGACAAGAATTCTGAGCACATTTTCCTTTAAAATCATTGTCATTGATGGTGATTCTTTGTCCTAGAATTTATCAGTGTGCACTATAGGTTGTATAGATCTTTGAAGGCTGACCTGAGAATTCACCACCAGTAAAGATCCTCTATCTTGGGGGGAAAACCTGGAGTTCCAAACAACTCCTTGCACATGCATATGGTGCATAGCCACAGACCAGAAATGGAATAGTACCTGCATTTATCCTTTAGAATTGTCTATTTTAATATATTTTCTCAAGTACATGATACATAAGTACACCTCTATATGATATAGAGGTAAAATAGCAGGTGCAATTTCTTGAGAAAACAACCATATTTTAGAGGTTCTCCTCCTCCCAATTCATTTTATGTTTTCAACAATATTAAGAACGTTACATACTGAAACGCTGCAAGACATGGAGTTCCACAAAGCAGAAATCAGAACTCACTCTGAACTGTCAAAATTCATTTCTAGTTTAATCCCTTCTCTACTCTTACCAACAGAATCTTCCTGGAGGTTAAGTGACATTCAATAGCACAGATTATGAAGGCTAAAGTTTCCCTTCTTCAGAAACAAGCTGCAGCCCCTCCACTAATACTTGCACCCTGGGGCAAAGCAAGTGGGGAAGCTTAACAGACTCAAATCTGCCCACTTCTTTATGTTATCTCATGCTTGATCTGACCTGACATGCTGATGACCTAGAGAAAGCACTCCTGCTAATAAGTAAGTCAGGCTTATATTCTACTTTTGGTCCTTAGATAGTTGTTGCTGCCTTAATCCAACTGAAGTTGCACCATATGTGACTGAAAAGTCTTAGCTAACCAGCCAGAGTAGACTGCTGGCCATATGAGGTTATGTAGTGAATAGGCTCTCCCTGCTCAAAGTGGCCATATGGTTCCATCTAAAGACCATTTAAAGATGCACATAAAGTGACTGAGAGTCAGCTACAACAAAATCCCAGCCCGCTCAACTCAGCTGTAGGCCTCATTTCGGGTTATCCCAGGAGCGCAGGGACCAACAGAAAGGAAAGAAGTAGGAAAACCAGACTCTGGTTTAAAAAGACTTGATACAATTACTGTATACTCCCTGGTCTTTTGGATTTCACAAGAATTTTTTGTGTTTAGGGATCAATGTTTGCTTCTGAGTGACACAAAAAGCAGAGGGTCAATAGGTCCCCAAAAATAAGGACAAACATGAGACTCAGGAAGTAAAAGAACAGAATTGTAACAGAATCTGTTAATTTGATTACATTTCACTGACATTTTACAGACAATACTGAAGATATTTTTAAAAAACCAGTATGTTCATTTGTAGAAAAGGAAATACTATAGTATACTAAAATTCTATGGAGTTACTTTAATATTTACTATAAATTGTTAAAAAAAATACTGGAACATGGTATTTGATATTGAAATCACTAATCTCCAAATGTGTAAAGTTTATACTTTTCTCTATCATTTATATTTCCTGTAATGAACAAGCAAGTATTACATTTCATAACCACGAAAACATTAACCAAAAAAACAAGGGAATTTTGGGAGTAGTAAACAATTCACACGGGACGGAAATACAATTATTAAACAAGCATATAAAAATCATAGCCAACTACCAAAGAAATGTAACTTCAAATATTAGACTACTTTATGACTGGTTAACAACAAAAAACCATCATTGCTCAATATTGTTCAAGAACTGTTAAAGCAATTCACATAAATCTCTAATAAGTACATTAACTGCTATAAATCTACTGAAAAGCTATTTTAAGGACCATGAATTTATTCATAAACCCTAACCCCAAATTTTAACTTTTAGGATTTCATCATGTAGTGAATAATAAAAGAAGTGGTGCTATATGCAGAGTAATGTTCATCAGAACTTAATGAAAACAATGAACTAATATTCAACAAAGAAGAAAACCCAATAGAATGGTTATTAAAGATAATCATTAACACCATGAAGACAAAAATAGATATTTTTTACTTAATGTTATTTCACAAACAAGGTACCCAAAGTTGTATTTACCCTCTGAAAAAATCATGGTTTCATTCAGAAGAACTAAAGGGGTACATAAAAATAAGTTGCTTTTTGACTGAGTGGAAGTCTAGGAGATACATTTCATTGTAAAAACGTAGTTATCTCTGTTCAATTTTGCTGTGAACCTAAAACTGCTTTAAAAAATAAAGTTTAGGCTAGATGCAGTGGCTCGTGCCTATAACCCTAGCACTGTGGGGAGGCCAAGGCAGGAGGATCACTTGAGGGGAGGAGTTTGAGATTAGCCTGGGCAATAGCAAGATCCTCTATAAAAGATAAAAAAATCAGCTGGGTGAGGTGCACATTTGTCTGGAGAGGCTGAGGCAGGATGATCGCTTGAGCCTAGAAGTTTGAGGTTGCAGTGAGCTATGATGACGCCATTGCATTCTAGCCTGGCCAAGAGAGATTCTGTCTCAAAAAATAAATAAATAAAATGAAATAAAAAATAAAGGTTAGTGATTTTTAAAAACGTACTTACTATCATGCCATTAGACTCTCAAAAAGAAAATATTTAAAAAGCTTAAGACGGTACTTTCTTTTCTAGTAATGGAAGGCCAATTCTCCCAAAAAAGATGAGAAACAAGACTAAAACAAACAAACAAACAAAAATCCCCAAACAACAAACAATTCTGCTCGAAGATAGCAAGCAGTAGCCAATAAGTTGGTTGAAGCCAAGACCTGGGACAGAGTGGAGGCTCAAGAGACTTGCATGTCAATGTCCATAGCTGCATTATCTGAGATAGCCACAAAGGAGAACCAACTCATAAGCCTATTGAAAGTGGAAGGCAGCCAGGCACAGTGGTATGGCATATAGTCCTAGCTACTCAGGAGGCTGAGATGGGAGGATCACTTGAGCCCAGGAGTTTGGGACTGTAGTACGCTATGGTCATGCCTGTGAATAGCCACTGCACTCCAGCCTGGGAAAAAGCAAGGCCCCATCTCTTAAAAAAAAAAAAAAGGTAGAGGGAAAAATTTAATTATAGTATTTTGATATTAATGGAATGTACCTAGCCATGAAAATACATGAACTGTGGTTATACACAACATGACTGAACCTCATGAACATAATGCTGAGTGAAAGAAGCCAGACAAAAGACTACAGACTGTAAGACCCTTGTATAGTGCTCAAAGATGGTAGCAATGTTCTACTTTTTAAAGACTTCTGGGTTGTGGTTATCTTTTTTGCTTTATAATATTGGGCTGTGAATCTTTATTTTATATTTTCTTGTATGTGTATTACAGTCTACAAAAACCAGGTTTAAAAACATATACAATAAGGAGTACTGAGATAGGTTTGAGAAGAGAGAATAACTGGCAAGTAAAGTAACAAAATTGCTTCCTTTTCCAGTAGTATGGAAGATTAAGTAGCCAGGTAGAATCCCCTATTGAAAGATAAAAAATGCTGAATAAGTTGTGGGTTATCTAAAAACGTGAAGATAGGAATCTAAAGTAATCTTAGACGGACACCGCCCCATGGCACCTGACAAACGCAAAAGCAAATCCTCTCTGAAGAAACCAATTCTATCAAGACCTCAAGACAGGAGCTTAGCGTCAAATTTACAAAATATGGCCAGGGGCAGTGGCTCATGCCTGTAATCCTAACACTGTGGGAGGACAAAGAAGGAGGACTGTTTAAGGCCAAGGAACTCGAGATCAGCCTGGGCAATACAGGTGACAGAGGGAGACTCTGTCTCCACAAAATTTTTTTTATTTTTTATTTATTTTTTATTTTTTTTGAGACAGTGTCTCGCTCTGTTGCCCAGGCTAGAGTGTCCACAAAAATTTTAAAAAATTAGTTGGGCGTGGTGGTGCAACACATGTAGTCCCAGCTACTTAGGAGGCTGAGAAGCAGGAGGAGATTGAGGATGCAGTGAGCTATGATCATGCTATTGCACTTCCAGCTTGGGTGACAGAGCAAGACTGTCTCCAAAAAGAAAAGAAAAACAAGGTAAAAAAACAAATTTACAAAATACATAAGAAAACACGGTACCATGGGAGCCAGCAGAAACAACAGAATAAGATTCCCAAGAACTTCAAACACCAGGAAGACCACACAAAGAAACTATGTTTATTGTGTTTAAATAAATAAAAGTATTAAAAATACAAAGAGTAAAATATTAGAAAAATGACCAAGAGAATTAAAAACTAAAATACCGTAGCTAAAATAAAGACTATGGTGGATGGGTTAAAAGCAGATCACACCCTACTGAAAAGAGAACTGGTGAGCTAGAAGACCGCTCTCAAGAAATCATCACGAATGCATCTCAGAGAGGAGGTGCGGTTGAGACATGCAGGACAGGGGAGGAGAGGAGGGCTACAGAAGGAGAAGGAGAACGGGCAAAGGGATTACTTGGGGTGAGAATAGCTACAAAATTTCTGGAACTGACCAACATTACCAATCTATGGTCTGGTACGGTTTTGCCTAT
The DNA here is from genome assembly GCA_963574885.1 of Lepilemur ruficaudatus. Classification (NCBI taxonomy): domain Eukaryota; kingdom Metazoa; phylum Chordata; class Mammalia; order Primates; family Lepilemuridae; genus Lepilemur; species Lepilemur ruficaudatus. The sequence goes on along the minus strand of CAUYRT010104538.1, from coordinate 19,640 downwards.
TTGAGATATATATAATCCTCCTGCTTTGGCCTCCCAGAGTGCTAGCATTATAAGCATGAGCCACCATGCCCGGCCCATCTGAGATATATACTAAGTGCAGAAATATCTATACAAAACTGTTTACTTCACTTAGAATTATTTTTTTCTTTTGATTCTAAGGATGCCTGGATAGACTTATTGTTATAAATAACTCTAGTGTTACATTTAAAAAGTTTTTAAATGTATATTGTAGGATAAAGAAAATAAACTTATCAATGTCGTTAGAAATCAAGTTTTTTTTTTTTTTTTTTTTTGAGACAAAGTTTCACTATGTTGCCCAGGCTAGAGCGCCGTGGCTCACAGCAACCTCAAACTCCTGGGCTCAAGCAATCCTCCTGCCTCAGCCTCCCGAGTAGCTGGGACTACATGCATGCGCCACCATGCCCGGCTAAGAAATCAAGTTTTTAGTGGAAGAAAAAGCATATAAATGTAAAATGTAAAAACTGAGAAAAAACTTCAATGTTAAATTTGAACTGGAAATTATGCATATAAATCTTTGATTTAAAAAAATGGCAGCTGGGCACAGTGATTCACGCCTGTAATCTTAGCACTCTGGGAGGCCGAGGTTGGAGGATCACTTGAGTTCAGGAGTTCGAGACCACCTGAGCAAGTGCAAGACCCTGTCTTTCCTAAAAAAAAAAAAAAACAGAAAAAATTAGCTGGGCCTCCTGTGTGCAACTACAGTCCAGCTACTCGCGAGGCTGAGGCAGAAGGATTGCTTGAGCCCAGCAGTTTGAGGTTGCTGTGAGCTAGGCTGACACCATGGCACCTGGGTGACAGGGAGACTGTCTCAAAAAACAAAGAAATGATTGTAACTGATTTAAAACACCACTTAAGGCCGGGCGTGGTGGCTCACGCCTGTAATCCTAGCACTCTGGGAGGCCGAGGCGGGTGGATTGCTCAAGGTCAGGAGTTCGAGACCAGCCTGAGCAAGAGCGAGACCCCGTCTCTACCAAAAACAGAAAGAAATTAATTGGACAACTAAAAATATATAGAAAAACTTAGCCGGGCATGGTGGCACATGCCTGTAGTCCCAGCTACTCGGGAGGCTGAGGCAGAAGGATCGCTTGAGCCCAGGAGTTTGAGGTTGCTGTGAGCTAGGCTGACACCACGGCACTCTAGTCCGGGCAACAGAGTGAGACTCTGTCTAAAAAAAAAAAAAAAAAAAAAAGATATTTTCAAAATTGTTTGAAATATTCAGCTTACTGTGCTGATTCTTTCCCTTAGAGATGATACAAAATTTAATTGTGCTTTTAAGGACATTGTGAATGACCAATCCATTTATGTGAAATCATTTTGTATGATCATTTAGCTCTTCTTATAGGATTTATCTATAGATACTTGATTTTTTTCCACACAAGCACTGAGTAAGCTTAACTTAGTAAAAGATAATGTAATTCTGTGTCATCCTTAAGGCTTATGGCAAGAGTTTCACTGTTTGAAAGGAGAAATAGTCTTAACTAGCATTTAAAATTATTATTAGTAAACTATTAGTCTCAAACTTTTTTGGGTAAAGTTGCCTATGCGTATGATTAAAACTGATTTAATGAAGTAGCAAGAAGTGAATCTGTAAAAGCGAAAGTGAAATAATTTGAAAATCTATTAGCTGAGAGGTTTCTGCTCATGGTATCTTTAGGGAACACAAATTTAAAAAAAATGACAACAACTTTTTATGTGAAAAGATACAGAAAATGACAGTCAACAATAGAAAGAGTGGCACAAAAGAAAAAGAAAAAATGGAAACTTTTATCATGTGCAGCCTGATATTAAAATATTCTGAAAGAACATGAAAATTAATTACCTACTTAGTTTTCCTTTACAAATGAGCTGGAAATGTCAAACAAATTTCTGGATGAGTGAGAAGGCTAAGCATTGAGTCATTTGCAGGTGTTTTTTGAACACGGCAAAGCCTGGAGGATTCTGACATGCATAAGAAAGGCCTCCACAAAACATGGTGGGTTTGTCCCACTCACCTGAGTTTTCACTGTTGCGGACAATATGGTCAAGAACAAAGATGCTCATGTTCCCTTTGCCTTGAAAGACAATATGATATGTTGGAAGGAACACTGGGCTGGATCTCAGGAGAACTGGGTTCTAATTCTTTTACTCTTGATTTTAGCAACTCAGAGACCTCAGCTCTGGAATTAGAGGATTGAGAGTAAAGAGTTAAATACAGTCTTCTCTAAAGCCCCTTCCAACTTGAGCAAGCTGTAGCCCTGGGACCACTTGTTCTCTTACAAACCAAACCACAAATGCAGTCATGTTCTCCTTGCTTGGACCTCAGGGTCAAGAGAGCTTACTGTGTGTTTAGAATTGTAATCATTGGAAAGTACAAGATGACATGAATATTTTGGGATTAAAGAAGCACATAATTACACCAAAAAGTCCCTGTTTCATTAAGCATAAATTCTTGATCAGAATAAGAGGAGGCAGTCCTCTCCCCATGCCATTCTATAGCCTATAGGATTAGGCTAAAATGATTGTGTCTATTACTAATACTAAGAGACCAAAAGGAAGCATGTTCCCATACTGAAATGTGTAGTTTCTTTCAGAAAACAGATTTGGAATTGGGTTGTAAATAGAAGAGAAAATCCCAATGACTTGCATATTTCTTCAGTCAATATTACCATTCACCTAAAAACTCACTCATTTAATAAACTTTTCTTTAAGCAAGTCACTTACATATGTAGACTGAATATTCATACTTAGACATTTCTTACTGTTTTAGAAGAATAATCAAAAGGTAGAACATATACAAGATTTGTTAAATGTAACAAACTGGCATCCTATCTCTACTTTCCATGTTTAGAAAAAAGAGAAAATAAGCTCGAGTTGGGATCTACAATCAATATGCTATAACAATAAATGGCTCAAGGGATAAACATGATTGGCATTTTGCACACTATAATCCCCCATTAGAGATTCGTTCTAAACATTAACATCCTCTGAGGGATGCAGTAAATTTATTTACCTTTTAAGATAAAATCTTTATTGACAATCTATATTCACTTTTTTGCATACCAAAAAAGTTACCCATTTCAAGTATACAATTTGATGATTTCTGGTATGTTCAAACACTGTCAGCACAATCAATTTTAGATCATTTCCACCACTTGAGAGAAACTCTATGACAACTGGCTATGACTACCCATTTCCTCCCAAACCACTTCCCTGCCAGCCTGAGGCTACCACAAATCTCTGTTGTCTCTGTAAACTTGCATATCTTGGACATTTCATGTAAATGAAATCATACAACCTGTGTTTTCTTTCATTTGGTATAATGTTTTCAAGGTCCATCCATGTTGTAGCATGTATCAATATCTCATTTCTTTATATTGCCAAATAATATTGCATTATAAGGATACACTACATTTTATTTATGCATTCATCAGTTGACATTTGTGTTGTTTCCACTTTGTGGCTATTATGAATAGCATTGCTATGAACATTCCTGTACAAGTTTTTGTGGACATATGCTTTTATTTCCCTTGAGTGTATACCTAGGAGTGGAACAGCTGGGTCATATGGTAACTCTATGTTTAACAATTTGAGGAACTGCCAAACTATTTTCTCAAGAGACAGCACAATTTTTCATTCTGGCCAGCAATGAATGAGGCTTTCAGTTTCTTCACATCTTGTCAACATTTGTCATTGTCTTTTTTATTATAGTCATCCTAGTGGGTGTGAAGTGGTATTTCACTGTAGTTTTAATTTGCATTCCCTAATAGCTAATGAACTGTGTATCATTTCATATGCTTATTGACCATTTGTATATCTTCTTTGGAGTAATGTATATTTATAGCCATTGCCAATATTCTAAATTGGATTATTTACCTTTTTGTTATTCAGTTGTAATAGTTATTTATTTACTCTAAGTACAAGTTTCTTATCAGATATATGACTGGCAAATGGTTTTTCCAATTCTGTGGCAGTCTTTTCACTTTCGATGGTGTCCTTTGATGTACAGAAGTTTTTCATTTTGATAAAGTTCAACTTATCTACTTTTTTCTTTTGTCACTTGTGCTTTGGTGTCATATCTAAGAACAATTGCCTAACTCAAGGTCACAAAACTTTATTCCTATGTTTTCTTCTAAAAGTTTTATAATGTTAGCTCTTACATTTAGATCTGTGGTCTATCCTGAGTTAATTTTTGTGTATGGTATGAGGTAAGGGTCCAACTTCATTCTTTTGCATCTGGATATTCAATTGTCCCAGCACAATCTGTTGAAAAGAATATCTTTTCCTTATTGCATTGTCTCAGCACTCCTGCTGAAAATCAATTGACTATAAATGTATGGGGTTATTTCTGGGCTTTCAATTCTATTCCATTATAGGTCTTAAAAACCTATAGCTTTGTAGTAAGTTTTGAATTTGGAAGTGTGAGTTCCCCAAGTTTGTTCTTTTGTCAAGATTGTTTGGCTGTTTGGGATTTCTTGAGTTCCAATTGAATTTTAGGATCAGTATATCAATTTCTGCAAAAAAAGCAAGTTGGATTTTGATGGGGTTTGTGTTTTAATCTGTAGATCAATTTGAGGAATATTGTCATCTTAACCACATTAAGTCTTCAAATCCAAGATCTAATTATAAATCCTGTCTTCATTTCTTGAATGGACCTATTTCAAGGTGTAGAATACTTTTTATTGACATTCTCCACAGCACTCTTCTTGGTGAAACTCTGTTTATTATTAGAGGCATTTCTGTCAACTGTGCTGATGACAAAAGGTTAGGAGGAGTGACATATAGTACAGTAGACTTGATACATATCACAGACCAAATTGATGTATTGAAATCAACAACGTGACATTTAAATGTAAAAAACTATGGTTAGGTTAAAATTTTTAACTGCTTTTGAACAGTTTTGGAAAGTTTTCAAAAATACCAAATTATGTATAGTTGATATTTACTTAGCTCTAGAGGAAAAGACTTAGGGCATGATGGTTGGTTTTTTAGATATTTGAAACTCTATGGAAGATGGAGCAAAATGAAGCAAAAGAATAAGATGGCATTTTAAGGGGATAGATTCGGCATTATGAGCATACTGTGTACATTATAAAAAGCTATTCTGATATATTTATTAGACTATAACACAAAAAGGTTATCCTAATGTTTGATGGTCATAATAATGGCTATCAAAAATTGCAAGAGTCTCAGTAATTACAAAGATACTGCCCTGTCCAGTATCTTTTATTTACCAAACAGGAGAAAGAATTTAGAACATTTTAAAGAGATTCTTGGCAACAAAGTTTGAAAAGGTTTTATTCTTTACAGTAAAGAGTAAAATTGTCCGAGTTCATATAATCCAAATAAGGTTGTGGAAGTAATTTTATGGCACTCCGGTTATTTCTTTGAGTTGATCCATTTTACAGTTGGCTTTATTTCTTTCTGGTTTTAAAACAGAAAGCCAAGGCATGGAAGAACATCTCCCCGTGAGTGAAGTGGCAACTTAAGCTAACATGAGATTAATAATAACATTACTAACAATTGCTCAATGCTCTCTGAGGTTGGTGGAATTATTAGTCTCATTTTATTAATGATTAGACTGAAGTTTCGAGAGGGTATATGACTTGCCCAAAGACATAGAGCTATTTGGTGGTGGAGCTAGCACGACTCAAGGGTTTCTGATCCTAGTTGCTGTGTTTTGCTGCCTTCCAAGAGAGAAGCTTGAGCAAAGTATTATGAAAGTTTAGTTTAATGGCTCAATTACTTAGTCCTATTTCTGTTGTTTCCCTTATCCTGATTGTATCATTTCTTCTGCATTTCCTTTGCTTTAAAAGACTTCATGGAAATAGTACCGTAGTGATTCTAATAAATCTCTTTGTTCTCTTGAGTTAGTTGGAACTTCGGGGCATAACTAACTGTGATGGCTTGATATCTATTAATACCCACAGGTCATGAGATGACACCAGGAAGCACTAGAAACACAAGCTGTTATAGAATACTTGGTTCATCTCAAGCCATTTTTATGTATTCTTTAATCTAAGATCAAATAGTCTGATCCTGGTTTTGTTTATCCTAGGAACTAACTATACACTCAGGGATGCCCTAATTTGAGAAAAGTCTCTAATCATAAAATGTAGCTTGGAGGAAGAGTCTGTTAAATCACTATGGTTCCTTGAATCAATACAATTTATACTTATGCCCTCCAGGAGCTGCTGATAGCCTACCACCATCCCCAGATGGATACTTCAAAAGAGCTGCCACAGCAAAGTACCACCAATTGGGTGGCTTAAAACAAGAGAAGTTTATTTGCTACAGTTCTAGAGGTCAGAGTCTGAAGTCAAAGTGCTGGCAGGGCTGTGCTCCCTCCAAAACCTAGAGGAGAGGACACTCTCTTGTCTCTCCCAGCTTCGGTAGTACCTGCTATTCCTTGGGTGGTAGATGCATCCCACTCATCTCTTCACAGGGCATTCTCCCTTTGTGTCAGTGTCTTTATATTGTCATCTCTCTTTTTATAAGGACACTAATCATAAAGAATTAAGAGTTCTACCCTGCTCTATTGTGATCTCATATGAACTTAACTTGGTTATATCTGCCCAGATCCTATTTCCAAATAAGATCATGTCCACAGGTACTGGGTGTTAAGACTTTAATGTATCTTTCCTGGGGGAAACAATTCAGCTCAAAACACCAACTCTGGTATTTGTGTTACTGCTGGGGTGTGACGAAGACCTACCCCTCAGAGAAACATGGAAGTGGGTGGAATCATTCTGCTGAGAATGAGTTAGTCTTTTAGCATTTAGAATGTATGTTCTTTTCACCGCCTCCTTCAAAAAAAGGATGTATTTTCATGATGATGTAGATATGGTGATATTTGAAGGTCCACAAGATGATGTTATTTCAACTAGTGCAGTATGATATGACAACAGTAATACTGCAATGCAATGAAAATATCAACAACTGACAAAATCAACAGACTGGGCTGGTGATGTGATTGAGCTAGCTGCGACAATCAGAGAATGATTGATATTTGAAGCACAGCTTTCAGCAGCAGCTGCATCGAGAATTGGTCTTAGTGAATCACCATTGCAGCTGCCATTTTTCTCTGAGCCAGATAAATCCTGACATGAACAAGGTACTGTTACAGGAAGTGTAAATTCAGCCAGTTATGACTGTCACCGCCATAAGTATGAGACTTGTAATCATTCTCAAATTAGAAAAAGGAGATAATTTTGACATCAAATATATTTTTGTTGAGCTTCTTTCTGTTTCTTTTTTGTCTTGTTTATAATCTTCTTGCCTTTAAATTTTATGTAATCAAATGTCTTAAAGTGAAGCATATCTAAATAAGTAATTCACCTTCTAAAAAACAAATATATTTAATGTAATGTTTAGAATTTAGTGTGCCTAGTAAACACAACTCCAGGGAAAAATACACCTGTATAAAAACTGTATTAAGGCATTTTTAAATTCTAAATTTGCATTTTAATGACATCAACAGTTTTTATGTTTAGCTATGAGTGAACTATAGCTAGTGGCAGCCATGAAGTGCATAGTCTGTACAGCCTAATGCAGTGCCTGCTACAAATGCCTCTCCAGTTCTAGAAATATGAATTGGAAGGTTAAGCTTTCTTTGTTGTTGTTGAGCTGTATACCTGGGTTAAAAAAATCATCAAAATTGTAACAACAATGCAAAAAGAAAAAAAGCCTAGGCTGTATCACTTAGTAAAGATAAGTAGGAAAACCAGAAATGAGCATTTCAACCTGAGTCTATTGATGAGCTAAATATGAAATCTTAATTTGGCCAGTGTACTTTTCAAATATTGTTCTTTCAAACAGATAGTGCTCAAGAGTCTCTCTTCTCAAGGCCTTTAAAAATGGATTTATTGAAAAATGTTATTTTAGATTATTTTTTAATGTTATTCTAAAATCTGAAACTATAATACTAATCTGCATCTTAGGTAGAAGCATCTGAATCTACAACATGTTAAATAATTAGCAAATGATATGTTTCTCTGCATAAGATTCCTCTAATGCATTTCTCTTCTATCTGTGCTTTTCCTAGACTATCTAGGAGAATGAAATAGCAATGACAAAATATCAGGGCAAAATAGACTCAAGAGGGAGACCTTCAGCCCAAGAAATAACAAGGTCAAAATCACACAGGAGTTTACACAGTTAGTTTTGAAAGGGAACAGACATCAGGGAAAGGAAGAAAGTTGGTTGCAAAGTCAATTTTATTAATGAAAAAAATACTTAAAATGCATTTGAAATTTTCACAAACCTTTTCTGGTCCTATGTCATTAATTGTTTATTTAAAGGCAATTTGCTTTCACATGAAGCTGAGTTTTATACTCCTACCACAGTAAAGAATGACCTGTTACCTCGTGCCACTCATTCAATCTTCTAAAGTACAGTTTTTCCTTTGGTACAAAACACAGTCATAATAGTGACTTCTGTTTATTACGCACGTACTATGTGTTAGGAATTATACTAAGTATTTGTCAGACACTGTCTTATTTAGTCATAACATCCTGTGAGGTGGAAGTTTTCTTTTCATGTCACAGATAGGGAAATTTGGGCCGAGGTTGCCCAAGTCACATAGCTGCTATGTTCTAGACCCAGTCTGGCTCCAAAGCTCCTGAGCATAGCATTATACTGTTTTTAATGTTAGGGTCTTTTTCAGTTTTAGCCTTTCATGACCAAATGTTTATGACCATCTGACTGCTTTGCTCAGGGCTCTTACCATTGACACTGCCTCTCAGGAGAAGGTGAACCTTGCAAAAGCCCTTAAAGCACTAACATGCTACATATGCAGATGAAGAAACTAAACTCCAAAGGGTTTAATGCTTTGGAAGGGGTCATTTAGCTAACCAAAATCATGTTCATTTAATAAGAGCATCTTTACTTATTCAAAAGGGCACCAAATTGTTATATTTATATCAAAAACAGTTTTTTAAATAGGGAATATATTCTGGTTTTGTTGTACTCCTTATCCGCCTCCCACCTCTGTTTCTCTAGGAATCCGTGGAATCACCTCCTGGTGGATGTGCAAGATATCACATTTATTGGTTGTCTTGAGCTGCCTTCATGGGCACATTGTTATGCTTTTTTTAAAACACATCAAGCTTTTTTGAATAGGTTACTGATCTTTTCAAGGTAGGAATGGAGCATCTGGTGTTAAAAATATGGTGCTAATAGGATGTCATTTAAAAACCACTTTGAAAAAATATGGGACATATCCAAAGTGACCTCTAAAGTAGAATTCATCAACTTTACTTTCCCACATATTCACTCTTTGCTGCTTCTGTGAGCTGACTTAGACACTTTTACTATTAGAAAGTCAGTGTGGCTTTGTGTTAGGCAGACCGGGGTCCATACTTTGACTCTACTTGACACTGGCTCTATCATAACCTCCGGCTCCCTTGGGCATCCAATGGCATTAATATTTCTTTCTGAGGGTATTTTTTCTTTTAAGGATTCAGTGAGCAAATGTTTCAAGCATCTGGAAAATCATGAGTGCTCAGCAATTGTTCTCTTCTTTCCCCAATGTGTTGGTATAGTCACTTTTACATATAACATAGTTTTCACAGGCTTTCTTTTGTGAGCATAAATGTTTGTAGATGCCAGGTAAATCTACTACTATGGACATAACAATATTGGGGTTAGACCTAACATTTTATTTCAATTTATTTTATAATTAACGTTAAAATTATTGTTTTAACTGTGGTTGATACCTAACAGATTCCTCTTTAACCCCAGATATACCTATTAAAATGTTGTATGTCATAGTGGAACACATGTGAGGCTTATGAGATGATTTCTTGGTGTTCAAGGATTATGATATAAGAAAGTAATATAGACTAAGAAGTTTAATATTGGTGGAAAAATTTTAAAGTTACTTCCTTTATTGAAGTTTTGCAAGCAAACATTAAGAAGCAGTAAGTGTATTACAATAAATGTGAATCTGCTGCTTTGGTGCTGTGGTTTTTATGTGGCACATAGTGAGAGGATGGAAAGAGGGGCTTTCTTGGTTGATCTGCATGGCTTTCAGGTTTTATTTAAATGCTAGGAATTTTAGAACCACGTAGGCCAGACCTGAGGAGATATGCAGACAGATGGGAGTGAAGCAATGGCAATTTTGCATGTTGAGTGACGAATGTCATGAAACACATCCCTCATCTCCTGCCTCCTTCCCACTCCTAACATACACATGCCCTTTCCTTATACCGACTCAAAATAAGAAAAGCACTTTTTTCTTTTTATTCCCCAAGCTAACTTGTTGGTGTACAGCAACCTTTGTTCAGGTATCCTGTAACCATTTACAAAGGAAAGATCATTTTATAGCAGGCCTTCCCATCCCAATCCACTTGGAGGAATGAAAAGTAATAAATCTGGTCATTATGCAAAGAAAATGAGGGTGTGTGGAATCTCAAAATGTGGAATCCCAGTATTAAGAATTTGAAAGAAAAATGATTATAAAACTCAAGTCTAGTACTAAAAGCAACAGTGAAAACTGTCTTCCAAACAAGTATAAAGGCCGTGGATAATGCCATCACTATGTGAAGAGGAGGAGATTATCAATAGATTTCTCCTCAAATGGAAAGAGGGGAATATCAATTTCTCATGCAAAGTTAATTAGTATGATTAACTTCAAAGAAAATGTAGTAGTAAAGAATCCCAGAATCTTCCCTGATATCCCTTAAGCAGCCATCATGTGCATTCTGCAGGCTAAAGCTAGAGAGAAAATAATCTTCCAGAAAAAGTTAATATGGTGAGTTTCATCAATCTGAAACAAACAGTGTAATGAAAAACAGAAATTGTTGGTTTGACTCTTCTCCAAAAATCGCCCTTCTGGTTGGATGGCCCAGGCCAGGTGGGAAAGAAGGACTGTTGGAGAGCCTGGTACAGTGTTGCCTGAATGTTCTGGAATGCTGGTGACCTTCCAGTAATTGCAGTGTATCTCACAAGTGATACAGATTCTCAAACTCTCGCTTCTTATATGGAACAATCGGCTTCCATGTTGCCAACTTTTTGTGTTATCTTTATTTATTTCAAAGCTTAAATGTGAAACTTAGGCTCACCATATCCCTGAATGAAACTTAATGAAAATTGAGGGGAGACTTTTGTTTCAGTTTGTCATTTCTACTCATAAGCATCAGCCTCCTAGAATGAATGAGTAGCAAAGCAATTCTGCTTCCTTCTTCTTTATTCCTCTCATCTCATTTCTCCCTCCAGTGTAATAATTTTAAAAAAAGATAGAAAGATACAGGTGCCTGTTGTGTGTCCCTTTCTCCCTTGGAATTCTGGAAATCTAAATTAAGACTAAAGCATGATTGAGACCTGGCTTGTTCAGAACCCTGATTAATGCTTTTCTATTTCAAGAAATGAGTCCTTTAATTTTTCATGAAAGCTTTAAATGGATTTAAGACATTTGGAATATACCAAATTCCCTTTAAATTTGTTTGTCAGTTTGAATCAAGGGTAATTCTATTATTCTATGTTTTTAATCATTACCTCTCTCCTATGTAAGATAATAACATTCTTTTCGCCCTTTGCTGATTACTGCTGATTACTACCTCCTGCCTTCTGTGAGAACACACCATCGTTCAGTTTTTGGCCCTTCCTGATCTCTCTTGGTCTGAGATTCTATTAATTCTCACATTTTCTACTGTATATACTATTAAAACATTGCAGAAATTTCTATTTTCTATTTTCTCCTTTTCTCTAGTTCCAGGCCCATACTTCCAGTTGCTTACCGAGCATATCCTGTGGGCTCTTCTGCAGCAGCCATCTGACTCTACAAATTTCCCTCTCACCTGTTATTTTGTTAGTGGTTCCACTATTGTCCTAGTTCTCTGGAAATAGAACCTTGGATTTGTTTCATCTCATCATTTTCTCTCATTCAGTGTGGCCTATCACCATGTTCCATGGATTTTTCCATTTTGAAATGTTGTTTATATCCATATGTATTAGGTTGTTAGTTTGACATTATAACAAAGTCTCCTCAAAAACAATGGATGAAATACGATGTAAATTTAACTCTGTCTTATGTGAAGTTTAGGTAGGTGGTACAGGACTGGTTTAGTGGCTCCTTCCATCTTGTTTTGTTATCCTCAAGGAATTGCTTTTTCCACCTCATGGCAAATTACTCATTACCACAGATGAAGTCCAGTTTTCAGAAGGAGGAAAAGAGGAGAGAGAGACCACACTCTCCTCTCTTTTAGGCTGTAACTGGGAAGTGTAATACATCACTTCTGCTTATAGCTCATGATTAATGACAAAATTTACTTGCATGACTATACCTAGCAGCATGGAAGGTTCGGTAATGTGTTTAGCTATGCACCCAGCTGGACCTTCTATTTCTACAGCAGAAGAGGAGAAGAGCTATTGGCAGCCAACCAGCAGTATGTGCCACTTTCCTTACTCCAATGTTACTATCATTACCCTTCTGTGGGTTCCTATTGTCCATTGCCAAGATTGCTTCTACAGACTGTTAGCTGAATTTTCTGTTTGGTCACTATCAATCCATCCATTCTCTCTTTTAAATACTCCCTCCACCTTTTTTTGGGTTAAAACTTGTTAAACCTTTGCTCAATGGCCCATAGCATAAAGTCTCTGATTCAAAGCCCTTCATAATCTGATCCTAGTCTACCTATTTTCAGCCTTTCCTCCACTTTCATTCTTTCATAAATTCATTCTTTCAGTAAACATGTATCGAGTGCCCACTATATGTCAGACACAGTGTCATTTGTCCTCTAAGTTAGTTCATTTGGGCTCTGTGGATAGAAAACATCCTCATGAATGCACATTCTCTCTAATACCACTGTATTTCATCACTTTGATGGTTGTTTTCACCACTGTAATGCTTGAGAGGTTAAATACATCTTCTTAAGAACAGCCCTTTCAAACTAGGTCTTACGGTTGAAGTGGCTAATTTGCTTTACAGAGTCACATTATGTTCACCTGACACATTTCAACTTTCAGGTTTTTATAAATTTTAGAAATACGACTTGCTTTTAAAAACAAAACAAAACAAAAATGGAGAAGAATGCTTATTGAAACAGCCATAACTAGATTTAGTAGCTCACTGACATTGTAAAATAGCTCAAATGCAAAGCACAGACTAAGTATTATAGTTGTCTAGTTGCTTCTTTGTTCCCATGCAACTTAACCTAATCCCCAGGCCTACAGACTGAAGTATAAAGGTCTTTACAGCAGAACACATCTTTGAAAAGGCTTTGTCCTCCAAACTACATTTCCTTCTTCCACAATCTTAGGTATTATGAGGCAGAAATTTAGATAATCTTACTAACCTGACATAATTTTTGTATTTGCACTTATTTTTCAGAGAAGTTGCTGGACCAGATGAGATAAATGAGGCTGAGTTATACAAATTCAGGGTTAAATCCATATGTTACATTTTGACATTTTGTTCATCATTGATTTCTTATACAGATTTTGATTTTTAAAACATAATTGCATTAAAATATTATTTATCTTGATTTCTGAGCTTTTGAGCACCCCTTGAAATTTTACATTTGAGTCTCAGTGGATACTTCTTCCTTATGCATATTATTTGCATATTTTCATGGCTGGCTGCTTGGGTAATTACGTTAGAAAATACATATTTGGAAGAGAAAATAAGTATTTATTATTTTGCCAAACCTTAGAAGAAAAAACTCGCCTTAAATTCTAACTGCTCATGGTTTAAGTAGTTACCTTTACAACTGAGATCACCTTGGGAAATGCAAAGAAACCAGTCCCTGAAAACAAGGCAGGGGCACCAAAAGGGAAGGTGGACAAGTGCCCAGGATGAATGCTTTATCTGCTTTATTAAATTCTATCTTGAAATGGCTTTTCTCATTTCATCTCCAGCCTGGTAGCCTCATCCCTAAAATGGCAGTGTGGCCATGTAGTTTTCAAACTGCTGTATACCCTGGAGGGGAAAGATTTGGGGCAGGGTAGAGGGGAGAATAGATAGAACCTCAGACATTGAAGTCTGAGTTACCCGGAGCAGTTCTGCTTGTATCCCTCTTATATAATGGTCTTCTGCCAAGGTGTTCATTCGAAAAGAAAATATTTCACAACAAAAAAAAAGTTTGAAAATTACTCAACTCAATGATATTCAAGATCTCTGCTGTCAAAATTCTGAGTGTTTGTGTGTTTCCAGTGTGATGCATTTGTACTGATTCACTCATGCCTTGATCCACACCGCCCTGGCAAGAGTGCAATATACCTTGGTGAGACTACTGGCTTTTTTGCTCTTGATATCTCTTAGTTGCCATAAATATCACCATGTTTTCTTTGTATTTAACTGTAGTTCCAGGAGAGATAATGCAGAGAGAATTAGGCCTTGTGTGATAGCATCATCTGGCAAGTTGTGTATTCTATATTGAAGTTCAGGAAGAACATATTATTAAAACATCTAGTTATGGATTTTCATAAAATAAAATTAAACAAAAATTTAATCATGAAAAGGGTATAAAATTATAGGGGTTTTAAAGCATGTATTTTACAGATGCAAATAGCAATGTTTAGTTTTATCTAATGGACTTTAAATTGAATTCCTATTTGTAGTTTCTACTAGATCTTTGTTAAGAGTTATGTGCAAATGATTTAAAAAATCAGTGCTACAAACTGTTGTTTTCTCAATCTTGTTTTTTTAGGGGTGCATATTTGCATTATATAAATTTTGAAGTTTACAAATTTTTATTTTACTACTACTTCCCATATTTTTCTCTTTTTCTTCTCAGTTCCTTATATTTGCTCTGCACATATAGGACTCAATGAAAGAGAACAGCAAAAACCATACGAGAAGCTGGGTATGGGAACGAGATTAAAATATGTCTGCTTTTGATTTTTAAATTCTTCCAAGGTGATAAAATATGCGCTCAGGTAGCTCTAAGTCTGAAGAGCAACTCATGCACCTTGACATTCAACAGATATTTATTGCATTCCTCCCACCATCTGTGAAAAACAGTGGTAGGGACAAGGCGAATGAATCACAGTCCATGACCTCAAAAAGCTTAAAAAAGCTTGTTTGCGGTAGGAAGGCAGACACTAATCAGAAGTGTATAATGCATGTGATAAGTGCAATCAGAGAAATATACTAGAATGTATTAAAGCCCAGAGGAGGGGATCTATCTAGCCTGAGGGAATCATAAAAGGTTTCTGAGAGAGGGGTGCCCAAGTTGCCTCAGAATGGATGAAGAGATGTTAGTCAGGGGATGGGGTAGAGACCCTCAGCCATAGGGGTGATATAAACAAGGCATAGGGGCTCCATGGGCAGGGTGTGACTACAAAGCTTTAAGATTGGTATGGGGGAGCATGGGTGAAAAGGAAGGAGGCAGCTTGGGGCTGGTTCTTGGAGGGCTCCATGTACCACGTGAAGGGATTTGGACTTGATCCTGTAGGTGATGGGAAGGCTGAGAAGGATTAATCATAGAATAATCATGAGCAGATTTTCTTTGGAATAATTCCACATGACTTCTGTATAAAGAATGGATTTTCAGGAAGTAAGAATGCATACAAGAAAATCGTGTTGGATGTTGTTGCCATAATCCAGGAAGGGCAGACTGAACTAGGGCAGTGGGAGTGTGGTAGAGGGAATTTGCAAAGTGCCTTATTGCTATGAGTGGATAATGAGAATTCTAATAGTTTATACTTCCATTATTTTTCTCCTTTCTTGTGTCAGGTGCTAAGTCCTGAAATAGAGAGTCTACTCTGTGAACAGGAATTATATGTATATAGTTTATTTTGAATTCTAGGAAGTAAGATGGTCAGATTCCTTCCATATAGTCTCCATGTAGGTGCTGCAAATATTGGTACAATGCCTCAGGTCACTTATGAAAGGTGCAGAATATTCTCTGCACTAATGTTCTACAAATGTCATGTGTTTATACAATGTCCCAAAGGTGGAATCATGCCAAATATTTTCTTACTGTTATTTGTCTGTGGCTACAAATGCTTGCTATAATGATTGGTTGTTTTTACATGATGATTTCCTCAACTTGGCATTGATCTCTAATAGCACTGATGCAGCAATTATATACCAGATTTTGTAGCTGATAATCATAGGTACTAACACCTGTTATTTGAAATGAAGCCCTTTTAACTTTTAATAGATTTTTTTGTTGTTGTTTTTGAATTAGAGGTTCTACTTTTCCTAAGAAAGTCCAGCAAGTCGTGGTGTTTATTAGTTTTAATTTAGTTTTTTAAGCCAAAATGATTAAAATTTGGTTAATTAACTGAATTGTCTCTTTTGCTGGTTCTTTACAGTTTTTTTTTTTTTTAATTTGCAGGAAAGAAAGTTTTGCCGAGTTTCTTCTGAAATCTGTGTTAGAAATAACAGCATATTTTGATCAGAAATTTGTAAGTATCCTTTTCTTCTTTATTTAGGAAATTAGACATTGATTTATGGAAGAAATGGTTCCTACAGTAAAACACTTGACAGGCTACAGAGTCTGAGGTAGCATGCAGAATTTGTATGAGAGTAAAACACACACAAAAGCCTGCTACTCCTCAAACAACAAAACAAAGAAACCAAAACCTCAAACAGAAAACCTTCATCAAGTCTATCTATAGCTAGTGAATATTTGGTTTATTCATTGGCAATTTCTTTTTCTTGATGTCATTTTCTTTCTTTCCTTTTTGAGACAGTCTCACTCCATTACCCTAAGTAGAGTGCTGTGGCGTCAGCCCAGCTCACAGCAACCTCAAACTCCTGGGCTCAGGCGATCCTCCTATCTCAGCCTCCTGAGTAGCTGGGACTACAGGTGTGTGCCACGAAGCCTGGCTAATTTTTTTTTTCTATTTTTAGTAGAGACGGGGTCTCACTCTTGCTTAGGCTGGTCTCAAACTTCTGAGCTCAAGCGATCCTTCTGCCTGGGCCTCCCAGAGTGCTGGGATTACAGACATGAGCCACTGCACCCAGCCTTGATGTCATTTTCATTACCTTTTTTCCTTTTGTGAAAATATCAGTGTGTCCACATATTTTAGAAAGTTTATAACATCAATGAGGTGGGGAAATAGGCCATGAACATAGGAGAGGAAAGAATTTGTATTCTGTTAAAAGTTATATCGCTTTTCCATGAACACTTTCAGTGAAGCTTTTTAAAAGTCAAATGTAGGTCTCAAATAGCTAAGGCCCATTCAGTTGTTTATGAAATGCTTATTATTGTGCTATACCCAAAAGAGGTCAACTCAGGAATGGGGAATCTGAGAGACCCTTCCTATTTCAGTTTAACAAGAATTCAAGATAAGTATATGTTTTCAGAAACAGATGTTTTATTAGATGAATTTAGAAGAATCAGTGACAGGAAAAACAAAACAAAACAACTTTGTCCTAAAAATGTATCAGTAATGATAGTATTTTCTATTTTAGTCTTCCCTGAAAGATAACTTCAAGTCTAATGAAGTTCTATTACAGCACTAAAGCAAATAATCAGCATGTTGAATTTAATAACACAGAATCTAGGGCCCATGGTATAAAGACAGATCAGTGAAGCAGTCATGTAATTAATGTCTGGATCTGAGTGTACTTCTTGCAAGCTGTGTAAGACCTGGGACAGCATAATTCTGGCTTCTCAACGGTAAATATTTGTTTGAAGGTTGTTGACTAGAAATTGATGACTACCTTACATCATTTTACGATGCCAGGAAATCCCTGAAGCATTGCTGCTCAGTAGTTAATAGTCATTTTATCTTGGTTAAGCTATGGTTATTATAGTGACATTAACATTTATATAGTCGCTAATAAAACCAACCAACAGGAACTGAGACATATTTCTAACTTGCTTCATCAGATAAGATCTCAGCAAATTGTTTAATTAAAAGGTGTACTAAAAGCTCAATTACACATTCTCCAGCAATATAGGCTGTTTACTAGCCATGCGGCATTAGTTTCAGTTCCAATGGATACATTGGTTAATCTTGTGATTTGAGCCGAGTCACCTGAACTATCTAATTCTTCAGTTTGTCAGTAAAACAAGGATAACAATGCTTATATCACAGACTTGTTATGGGAATTAAAGGAAATGATGACACAATATAAGTAACAATAATGAAATAATCCTGTACTGTAATTACGATTTCCTATCCTTAGTGTATTGTTTTGTAAACCTTGAGATTTTTTTATCCACGTAAAGATTTCATTTGCTAACATATATAATCTATTTTGTGGATGAAGTTGGTATTTATAAAAATCCCTAAAAGAGTGGTTAACATGTAGATATTTGGCCACACTCCCAGCTACTTTTAACAAGCATGTTAGATAACTCACATGAAAGTAATTCACAGGCTACCCTTTGGGAAACACGAATTTTCCTTTAAAAAATTAGTTGATTATCAAAATCAAAGGGGAACTTCATAAAAAATAGATATATATATTTCTAGGACCCTACCTTGGAGATTATGATTTGGTAGCAGATCTGGAACAAGGCCTTGGAACCTTTGTTTTCAAAAAATTGCCTCACTGATTTTGATATCTTCAAGCTACTGCTTTACAGCCTCACTGTTTCTCTAACTTTTTATTGATGAACCTTTTGGCTGTGCTTACCATATGTGGATGAGAGGACAATTGTGAATGTGTTCTTCAGCTAGTCCAGATCAAGTTACAGGAGTAAAAGGGGTGAATTTGGATGTCTGCACTGTATGCAGTAATGAGACTGACAGTCTTCTCACCCTTGCTTATGCGGCGACTTTAAGTAAATCTGTGTATCGAGCCCATAAATTGCAGATTTCCTGAACCAGAATGAACTGATCCAGACCATCTAGCCTAAACCTTTTATTTCACTGAGGAAGAAAGTAGGCTCAGAGAATTGCTTAAGGCCCCAGGACAAGACCAGGGCTAGCAGTTGGGTTCTGCCCCAACTCAGTGCCATTTCCATCACAGTTGGCTGACTCTGTCATTTCAGGAACCTGTAACACCAGTGAAACCAGTATCTCTAGCACTGACTTTGGGCTTCCCAAGCAGGCATAGAGAGTGTTCTTTGAGTCAGCTTTCCTACCTAACTGTCCAGACATCTGAAAGTGAGAGTGTCTTTCTCTCCTACTCCAGTTTCAGTCTTGAATAGCAAGAGGCAGAAAGGCCACTGGGGACTGCCAGTACTCACCTGGTGAGGACACCTGTTCCCTACAGTGGCACCATCTTCTCCACTGCCTTCCAGATTCTTTGCCTTGGCCAGAGCCAGGCCTTTCCTTAAACTCCTTGTCTCCAGGTGGCAGGGCCATCATCATTTTAGTCAGTCTTCTTATGCTCATGTCCTTTTTTTCTTGGCATTTCTTTAATTGCCCTTATTTGGACACTTTTCAGCTCTGGAATGCCATTAAGTCCAAGAAATCTTAAGTACCACCCTGTCCCAAGAGCCATCCTGGGTACTAGAGATGAAAAAAGGATTCAGTATGGTCCTAGTTTCAGAAGAATTCACACCATCATGAGGAGGGAGACTGGTATAAAAATGTTATGGGGACATTTGTTAGTGCCACAAGAGCACAGGAGCTACAGCTTCCACTTTCTAGGGTGTCGCGCCCTAGACTGCCAGCAATCAGGATGCAACAGCTTTGGAGTTCTTCCACCAGCGGTTTATTGGCACAGCTTCACATCTACGACTTATACATGGCGAGAGACGCCGAACGGGAAGTGAGCTCCACTTAAGTACCCT
>CAUYRT010104536.1:0-26054 GCA_963574885.1 Lepilemur ruficaudatus | reverse complement strand
TGAACTATGTTGATGGCTTTGGCTTGATACTGGCGGCGGTCTCTCTCTCGCGCGCTCTCCATCTCTCCCTCTCTCCCTCTCTCCCCCTCTCCCGCTCTCCCCCTCTCCCCCTCTCCCCCTCTCCCTCTCTCCCCCTCTTCCTCTCTCCCCCTCTCTCCCTCTCTCCCTCTCCCCCTCTCCCCCTCTCCCTATCTCGTCCCCCTTCCCTTTCTCCCTCCCCCCACAATGAGTACATATACTCACACTGTATTTCTGTGTAGAGCACATGGTACAAGAGGCCTGCATGAAACCTAGCCAGTGGATTCTCCATACTGTGAAGTCCATGCTGAACTGTGGTCAAGGCACACTTTAGGTCCAGAAGATAAATATTTTTGCTCCTCATAATCATCTACCCAGAAGCTTCTGGTCTTTTTGGAATTTCTGGTAAGTGTCCAGCCATCTCAGCAGAAATTTCCAAACCATGTCTGGTAATTTTGATTGGAGAGAAAAGGTGACTTTCAAATACGAGAAGACATGATTTCTCCAGGTGCACGTTCTTCTGCAGTGGCCCGGCCCCTCCCACCGACACTGGCAAATTGGCAAGCACTTGGATGACTGAGTCCTTGTTGCCTCCTGTAGTTCAGGGTTGGAAGATGTTACTTTTTATTACAAAATAGTCATGATAAAAATAACTACCATGTGATGAGCTACTGTAATAGTAAGTACTGTTAACTTTGTTCTTTGCAACACCCTAGGAAGTTAGGATGTATCAACTTATTGTTACAAGAACTGCAACTGCCAAAGGTGGCATAGTTGGTACATGACAAAGTGAGTCTTTGAGCCCAATTCTGCCAGACCTGAAAGTCACTGATCGTTCCAGGGTTCCACCCAACACCACAAGTTGTCTGAGCAGGTCGATCTGCCCCCCTCTCAGCGTCCCAGCTGGGCTGGAGAACATACAGTCCATGATGTGGATTTCGCTTACTTGATGCTGTCTGTCATGCCTGGTTTTTCCGTGATCTCTCTCTTTGGGGGAGGTTTTTCACGCTATGTTAGCTTCAACCCAGGTTGAAGGAATGGGTTGAGCCCATGATTTCTCTAAGCATTTTTGAAAGCTAAAATCTTTGCTCAGTTTCACAGAAGTCATTATTTTTCTTTCTTTTTTAAAAATAACCTTCTGATCTCCGGTTTTTCTTTTAAAGTCCCTCTAAAGAAATAACATTAATGCAGCCAACAGAGTGGTCACTTGGTAATACGTTTAGAACACAAGGCAGGCACGAGCAAGGAAAAACCAAAATGCTTTCCAATTTTATTCATATAAACTTCCACTGACTTTCTCTCCAGAATAACACAGTAAAATGTGAACTCTTAAAAGAAAAAAAAGAAATTCTTCATTTTAGTCTGGCTTCAAAATTATAACTGAGATATAAATTGGCCTCAATTCTTGCGTGTGTCGGAAGAAAATGACCCTGAAATGGGTGGAAAAATTGAAAACGTGCCAGAGGAGTGAAGCAGAAATAAGAAAGAGAGAAATGGGGGTTTACTTTTTAAGCAACAAACCATTTTATAGTTTAAAAATCCAAATGACATTACTTATAATTAAAAAATAGTAGCCCTGTCTCATACCCCTTGGTCCCAATTCCTGGTCTCCCAAGACAACAACTGCAAACCCTTTTGTCTTCTGTGTTATTTTTCTTAATCGCTGTTTCTGAATAAAGTGCTTTTAGTACTCTTTCTTGATTCTTTAAAATTAGTTATTATCCACTGACTTTCTACTGTGAAAGATGAGAATTTAAGTCTCTTCTTGACCTAATTCCAACATATACAAATCTCTCTCTCCCTCCCCTCTCTTCCTCCCCCCAAAGGGGTTTTATTACCAATTTTTTGTGAAGTCAGTATTCAATTTTCACATCGTGGTCATTGTTGAACTGTTATTTACAGCTGGGTCAAATCGTGGTACTATATGTACATTTCCTTTCCTGGGCAACTTTTTTTGCTTTTGCTGGAGGTAACAATCACTTCTTTTTAATGGTTTTCTGGGTACCTCTCACTAATTCTAGAGCTTTCTGATAGACCTGAAAATCTCTTCCGAATATATCCATACACATCAGCAACTTACTCTTTCATTTTCTTCCTGGATATATCCCTCCTGGAGCTATCTGGCCTCTGCTGGCCTCTGAATTGGTTCAGTCCCCAGGCCTGTGCACGGCTCTTGTCTCTTCACCATTCCCCTGGGCATTCTCCTCACCTCTCTCTTGAGTTATGGTCTGTGTTTCTTAGCTCCCACATCGCTCCATTTTCCCCTTTATTTCAGTGGTACATATCTTTTGGAAATGGAGGTACAATTTTGGATTCCTTGAATGTATGAAAATGTATTTTGTTGATCTCACCCTTGGTTGGGAGTTTGGAAATACTTTTCCCTAAGAATTTTTAACAGCTTTATTGAGATATAACTCCCACACCATACAATTCGCCCAAAGTGTACAACTCAGTGGTTTTTAGTATATTCCTAAGGTTGTTACTACAGTCAATTTTGGAACATTTTTGTTATGCCAAAAAGAAACCCCATACCTGTTAGCCCTAAAAATTTTGGAGTACTTTTCCATTGCCTCTTTATCTTCAGTGTTGCAATATACAGGTCTGGGGGATATTCATACTTCCAAACCTTTGGATCATTATTCCTCAGTAATGGTTTTAGGATTACTCTGTATCGCTTGTGCTAAAAACTGCACAATGTTATGGCTTGCTGTAGCTGGCACTTCATGTGACCTTGGAATGTGGAAACTCATATTTTTTTTGCTTTGGGAAATTCTATTTATATTGTCATTATTATTAACCTCAGTTCCATTTTTTTTCCTGCCTACTTTTTTGGAATTACTGTTATTTGCATATTGAATCTCATGTTAATTTTTCTTTCTTTCTTAAAATGAAATGCTAGCCAATCCTCACCTAGTTACTTCCTGTTTATTCTTCACATCTCACCTTAAATACCCTTTTCCAGAAATGTCTCTCCCAACTAGCCCTGGACTAAATCAGCTCCCACCTCCCATTTCCAAGCAATCTGTATTTCTGCTTTGAACAATATCATAATTGCAGTTCGATAATTGATGGCATAGTTAATTATGCAATCTCTGTCTTCCCCACTAGACTATACACTCCTTGTGTGTAGGGGCTGGGTTTGCTTTGAGCTTCACTGTATGCCAGAGCCTGGTGCACTCCCTCTACCTGGTATTGACAGGTATACAGTACATGAGTAGACAAGTGTGGCTTCTATGCTAGCATGAGCAAGATCTGAGCCAGAGTTTACACTGTCTCTAAAGAAACGTTTTTGTCAGCAAAGGAGCAGGTTAAGCTTGTCCAGGAGCTATCCAAAACATTTGAAAATAAATTGCCTTCAGATACTTTGGAAAAACCAATTTCTGTTCATTGAACAGCTGTTTGTGGTACCGTCTGTCAGGTAACGGAGCCTCATTTTGAAAAACTACTCTAGCTGCCACCTTTTTTGTTGCTCATGTATTTGTTTCTGAATCCTTCCTGTTCTTTTGGGAAAATCAACAGGAATATGTTGAAGAAGTATTGTTTGATATCCACTGTGGGATTTAAAATGTCATAAGCCCCTGAAAATTCTGTGCCTTAGTTTTTTCACTGATAAATTGCTGATGACATTTGCCCCTTCTTCAAAATAGTTTTGAGCAAATCAAATGGAGAATTACTGCCTTATTATATGAGTTGTTTAGAATGGGGTTTCTCAGCCTCAGCACTGTTGGCATCTGGGTAGATAATTCTTTGCTATGGGAGTCTGTCCTGTGAATTTTAGGATGTTTAGCAGCATCCTTGGCCTCTGCCCCCAGTTGTAGCACCCTACACAATGTATTCAGACATTGTGAAATGTCCCCTGGGGGACAAAGTCACCCCCAATTGAGAACCCTTGCTGTCCATGCAGATATGGAGTCTCTTCTCAGTCAAATACAGCACAGTGCTTGCCTAGGGCCTTGCTGACGTGTGGGGAAATGACATGCCACAGTGCTGTGGGAACCTACTCCTGTGGTTGGTGGGATGGTCATAAGAGCATATGAAGCCTTGGGCTGAAATTGGAAAGTTTTCAGAAGTCTCCAGCGGCCAGTAGTATGCCCTGTTGGTTCTCACCAGCCGGGCTCACTAGGATAAGAAATAGAATGTGCCTTTTCTAGGCGTGTGGCTTCTAACATTCTGTAGAAGGAGCCAAGTGTTTTGAGAAATACCAGGAAACTCTAATTATGGTAAGTGGACCATGAAGTCAAACATGAGTTTGTCACGTGGGAAGAGATTTTCTTAATGTTTATTTAAATTCTATATCCACTTTGGGAGAGAGAGTGATGTTTGGGTGTGAGTGGGGTGACTTAGTTTTCTGTGGTTGTGGCATCCTGGCTAAGCCCTAAGCTTCACATTTGTGGAATGGAATTAGGGGACTATTGTTTTATCATGTTGGGACTGAGATGGCAGGACGGGACTGGATCCTCAAGCCCAGGTCAGGAGAGAAAGGGTTCTGGAATGAGTCCTGGAGTAAAGCCAGAGTCAGACTGGGGTCTTGTGGTAGGCAGATGTCCTCCCATAAGACATCCACATCCTAATGCTTGGAACCTGTCAATATGTCACCTTATGTGGCAAAAGGGACTTTGCAGATGTGATTAAGTTAAGGACCTTGAGAGGGCGTCCTGGATTATGTGGGTGAGCTCAATTAATCGTGTGGATTGAAAGAGCACATCTTTTTCCGTCAGAGAGGTGTGACGTTGCTGGCTTTGAAGGTAGATTAAGGTGGCCGCCAGCCAAGGAACGCCGGCAGCCTCTAGAAGCTGGAAAAGGAAGGGAAATGGATTCTCCCCTTAGAGCCTTCAGGAAGGAGCCAGCCCTGCTGGCGCCTTGGCCTTAGCCCAGCGAGAGCTGTGTCGGACTTCCCTCCCACAGCAAGGTTAGATGATACACTGGTGCGGTTGGAAGCTGCTGTGTGTGTGGTGACTTGTCACAGCAGGTGCCGGGAACTCACACAGCTCTCAAGGCCTTCATGGGTCCAAACAGGAGTCCAGCAAGCTGAAAGCCCAAAGTGGGGCACCTGTGAGCAGACTTGCATGTCGGGAGCTCAAGGTCAGGAGTAGAGGGGGGCTGAGGCTCTTCCCCTGGAACTGGGGTCCGAGCACTGCTGGACTGTCCCCGCGGGTCTCTCCTCCAAGCTTCTCCGAGCTTCTGTCCCACTCTCCGCTCTCTGTAGAGTGACCGCTGCTTCTCCAGCCACTTCTGAGCAGTGTTTGTTGTATTCATTTGATTGTAAATATTTTAAATATTTCCTTATGATTATTTCCCCTGACCTAGGAGTTATTTAGAAGTACTAGATCTTCAGTCTCCAAACATTAAAAAAAGTATGTTATATCAATTTCTAACTTTACTGTGCTGTGTTCAGAGAACGTGACCTGTATGCTACTGAGTCTTGAAATGTGTTTAGCTTTATGGATAATCACAAGGTCAGTTTTATGAATGTTACATGCATGCTTGAAAAATGAATATTCTCTAATTTTCATGTTCTGAGTTCTATGTGTATTCATCACATCGAGGTTACTATGTTGTTAAAATCCTATATATTTTTGTTATATTTTGTTGCCTTTATTTTCCAGCAATTGGGAGAGGTAGGCTAATGGTCCTCTGTGATGATGGATTCGTCAGTTTTTGCTTGTGAGTTTTATTTTAGTTTTTGCTTATATTTTGGGGGGCTCCTGTATTAGGTACATACAATTTAAAATTATTTTATTCTGGTGAATTGAATCTTTTACAACAATGTAATGACTCACTTCATCCCTACTGAGGGTTTTAGTCTTAATGTCCATTTAGTCTGTTATTATTACGGTGACCTCAGCTTTCTTTTAGTATTCACATTTATGGATTGTTCCTCCATTGTGTTCAACTTTTCTTATTACTTTATTTTAGGTCTGCCTCCTCTAAACAGAATATTTGGAATTTTAAATCCAACCTGATGATCTCAGTCTTTCAACTGATCTCCATATTTATCATGATAGCTTTTATATTTTGACTTACTTTCACTTTCTCTCTGTTGCTCTTTTTTCTGGTCTTTTATAGTACAATTTATTGGGTTATCCTCCCTTGGTTGGTTTTTCCATTATACTGGTTTTAAGTAACACACTCTATTATTTCAGCTTTTACTCTTAGAATTTTGTAAGGCATACTTACAAAATTCGAAGGTACTTTCTTATTAATGTCTTAATAAATTAATACTTCTTGAATAATTATAGAATTCCCGTGTATCTCAGGTTCTTCATCTATAAAATGGAGAGAATAATAATACTAATACCTATCTTGTAGCATTGCAGTGATAATTAAATCAATTTACATATATGTATGTGTATGAGTGTATCTATGTCTGTATCTATGTGGGCGTATCTATATATTTATCTTAGAATGGTGCCTCACACATAGTAAAGATTATATTAGTGTTAGGTACTAATAATGTTACTATATTCCTTCCCAGTGTATGTGCTATTATTATCCAATATTTTAGTTGTCTTTTAGTCCCCAGATTAGACTTTATATATATATTTAATACATACAATTTATTTTCAGGTTTACTTGCATGTTATTCAGTTTCTTTGCTCACTATCCATTCTTGCACGGTGAGTAACTTGGTGAACTGAACTCAGAACACCTGCCTTCCTTCTAGGGGCATTTTCTTTCCTCTCAAATTATGTTTTTTGAAAGTCTGTTTAATGAAGGCATGATAGTTGACAAACTCTTAGTTTTTTTATTATCTAAGAATGACTTTATTTCATGCTCATTCTTGAAATATCATTTTCAGGGAGATAATTTTTCTTTTAATCCATTGAATATATCAATCCACTGTCTCATAGCTTTAATTATTGCCCTTGAGCAGTCTGTGGTCAGTCCAGTCTTCATTCATTTGTAAATGTTTTTCTTTCTGGTTGCCTTTAATATTTTCTCTTTGTCTTTGATGTATTGCAGATTGTCTACAGTGTGGTTAGTTATGGATTTCTTTATATGTGTCCTACTTGCTGTTCATTGTTCTTCCTGAATCTGAGGATTCATACCTTTTATAAAATTTTCAGCTGTTTCTTTTTCAGATGTTGTCTTCCCTTCTATTTGACCTCCCTTGGGAACTCTGATCAGGCATACCTTAGACTTTTTGGTTTTGCAATCCTCTTCTCTTTCAAATTTTTTATCTTCTGGTCTTTCTATGCTGTGTTCTTGGTGACCTTCTCAACTCTACATTCAAGTTTACCTAGCTTCTCTTCGGTTCTTTCTACTTAGCTCTTTGAATCAATCTGTATATTTAATTTTACTGAATTTTTATTTCTAAAAAGTTATATTTGGTTCTTTTTCAAATCTGCTTGATCATTTTTATAGTCTCTTATTTCCTTTTTGATTTTTAATTTCATATTTGATTTCTTTAAACATACCGTATATAAAAGGGGTGAAAAACAGGAGTTCTGGGTCGAGACTACCTAGTTTTGAGTTCAGATTTCACCACTTATAAATTTAATAACCTTAAGCTTCCTTATACATCAGTAATTAGGAATAATAATAGTCCCTATGCTATAGGGATGTCATGAGGGAAAAGTGGCTTAATACAGTAGTCCCCCTTATCCACAGGGCCTATGTTCCAAGACCCCCACTGGATGCCTGAAACCATAGATAATAGCGAACTCGATTGCCATCAATTGGAACACGTTTCTGTCCGTGTCCTCCATCCACAAATTTAATGCCTTTTCCATCGTCACTAAGTAATTATCACACACTGTGGCCGTAACTGTTGCTGTCTGAGGTGCAACAGCAAAACTAGCTTGAATTTCTCTTTCCTTCTACACAATTTCGTGAGTAGATTGGTTCTTACTGTAGATCTTAGCAAGCTCAACATACACTTTTTTTTTTCTTTCCTTATTAAGTTGAGAACTTTTACCTTTTCACTTAAAGGAAGCACTGTACAGCTTCTCTTTGGAATATCTGAATTGCCAGCATCATTGCTGCGTGTGCTTTCGGGTCATTGTTAAGTAAAATAGAAGTTACTTGAACACAAGCACCGTGATACGATGGCAGTTGATCTGATACCCACGATGGCAACTAAGTGACTACTGGGCAGGTAGCCCATATAGTGTGGAGCTGTTGGACAAAGGGGCGATTCACATCCTGGGTGGGATGGAGTGGGACAGTGTGAGGTTTTATCATGCAACTTACAATGGTGCATAATTTAAAACGTATGAGTAGTTTATTTCTGGAATTTTCCACTTAATATTTTCAGACTGTGGTTACTGCGGGTAACTGAAACTGTGCAAAAGGACACCATGGATAAGGGAGACTACAGTATTTGCAAAGGGCTTGCAAAGGCACTGAGGTGTGCTAGGTACTATATATATCTTTGATGAAGGAAATTTTAAAAACATGATAATTCCCAAATATGAAGTTCTTTGGGATCTCAATTTGTTGATTTTTGTTTCTGCTGCCTTTTTTTCATGGAGAATTTTTTCTAGTGTGTTTAATGATTTTTTCTAAAACTGTGAGCTCTTACATGGTTGAACCTAGTGAATCCTCCAAGAGCCTAAATGGAACACTTTTCTTTCGAAGCGATTCATGTGTGCTTCTTCTGGGAGCCAGCGGACAGGGCTGTTCTGAAACTCTTTTAACCCCCTTTGAGCATCCTGGAAAAGTCTTGAGTTCAACTCCGATGGTCCTCAGGTTTAGTGCTTTGATTCTGGCACTGCGAGGTGCCTTTTCTCTCCAGCAACCCTGGCCTTTTTGTTTGCACACAGCTCACTCTTCTTTTTTCCAGCTCACAGCTCTTTCTCTGTGCCT
The DNA here is from genome assembly GCA_963574885.1 of Lepilemur ruficaudatus. Classification (NCBI taxonomy): domain Eukaryota; kingdom Metazoa; phylum Chordata; class Mammalia; order Primates; family Lepilemuridae; genus Lepilemur; species Lepilemur ruficaudatus. The sequence goes on along the minus strand of CAUYRT010104536.1, from coordinate 17,228 downwards.
TGGAGATTCCTTTACTTGCTTGCAAACCCACTAATGCTTTAAAGCATTTGTTTGTTTTAGTGTCACCAGAATCTTGCTCCAATATATGGGAAGGCTCCGTAAGCATTTGGTCTGCCATTCTACTGATAGTGGATATTTGTTTTTATTTAAACCAAATTAACATCATATAGTAAAATATCTGAATGTGTTCCAGCATTTTCTTTTGTGGCCCACCTCCTCTGTTTTCCTGATTTGAAGAAAGGCTGGATTGAAAGGGAGTGGGATAATATCATACAAGGGTATTTTGTTTTGTTTAAATAGAGGGAGCTGGGTGGCGTCCAGAGCAGCCTGTCTCTCCTTCCGCAGTCAAGAAGTCTTTGACATAAACTCTCTTTACTTGGACTGTGTTATTTGACGTCAGAACCCCCAGGTGCAGAGAATTCAATGTCAAGGTGGTTTTGTGATGTGGAATAATCTCTCTGAGGGAAGCAGAAAAAAGCTCCAACAGAGCTGTGATTGCAAACCTTCCCTGAAGATGAGCAGACCAGGAAGGATGGACGTTAAAGTTCCAGTCTTCAGAGCTCTCTCATAAAAAAGGATGTGGTATCACAAAAGAAGAAAACACGGAGCTTTTATGTTAGATAAGGACTAAATTCATTCACCAACCTGCCTGGCCTCCTTCACCCTCCTGGGCCACACAGCTGTGCCCTGTCCCCGCAGCTGGTGATCACACGTGTTGAAATTTCCACTTTACGTCTGTTTTTCCCCCGTTAACCTGTAAAAACCTTGAGTAAAGGGATCAGGTATAATTTTCCTTTGTATTCTCAAAGGCTAGCATGATACTTGCCCTGCAGTAGTTGCGGGGTCAGGAGCAGGGCTTAACACATTGCACGACGCTTTAACCTTTCCACGGGGATAGGACTCTAAGACACGATTCGCTCCTAGCACAGCATCGTACTGACTGGCAAATATCTTTTCTGTCACCCTGAATTATCAACCTTCTTAATTTTAATGAAGATTTAATTAACTGTTAATTTCTTTATGGCCATGACAGATTGTTCCCATTACCGGGGCACAAAGGGCTGAGCTTGAAGATCCACTCCCTGGAAGTGTCTGGAGGGAGCATCTGAATTATGTCACGGCTCAGCTAACTGTCCTATATGTTGGTATGGCATTTGACCGTGTATTAATTAGGATAGTATTATTCTCTTTATTTATTTTTTGAGACAGGGTTTCACTCTGTTGCCCGGGCTACAGTGCAGTGATATGATCATAGCTCACTGCAGCCTCTAACTCCTGGGCTCGAGGGATCCTCCTGCCTCAACCTCCCAAGTAGCTGGGACTATAGGTGCTTGCCACTACACCCAGCTAATTTTTTAAGAATTTTTTTTTGTAGAGACAGGGTCCTATTATGTTGTCCAGGCTGGTCGCAAACTCCTAGCTTCTATCAGTCCTCCCACCTTGGCCTCTCAAAGTGCTGGGATTACAGGCGTGAGCCGCTGTGCCTGACCTTGATAGCGTTATTCTTATTTATAGCTCATATTTATACTTACAGGGTGGTTACTACATGTCAGCAGGCCCTGCTTAGGCTGTGTGTGCGTTACCTCATTCAGCCCTCACTCACTGTATGAGGAGGTAGAGTTGTTACCTTATCTGACAGCTGAGGCTTGGTGGCCGCATGACTCACACAGGTTGCAGCTAGAAAGTGGAAGAACTAGAATTTCAGTTTGTTCTTCTTGACACGGAAGCCTGAGGGCTTAACCACTATGCTATAACATCTCTCAATTTATGCGTTAATGTACAACCTCCTTGCAGGTAACTTTATTATTTTCAAAGGGCTAGGTAGCTTGCCAAGCTTGTATAGTTGGTAAACAGCAAAGCTGGATTCAAGCTAAAATGGTAAGTACTCATGTTTCTACTCATAGTCTTATTGCACATGTACCAGACACCACACAGGTGGTTTCGAAATGCCTCAGAATCAAATAAAATCAAATTTTGAAAGTGCAGAAAGAAAATACATGTCAATCTAGAATTCCCAACAAAAATATCATTCAAAAATGAAGATTAAATAAAGCCCTATTCAGACAATAAAAACTGAAAAGTTGTATTGCTGGCATACCTGCTTTAAAAGAAACATTGAGGGGAGTGCTTCAAGCAGAAAGAAAACGGCCCCAGATCGAAACATGGAAATTCAAAAATAAATGAAAAGTACCAGAAAAGGTACATAAGTAGGTTTATGAATATCAACTGCACAAAACAATAGTAGGACTGTCTTATGAAATTCAAAATATAGAGAGAATTAAAAACGAATCCCAAAATACTGCAAAAGCCAGAGGAGTAAATGGACTTAAAAGTATTATAAGGTTCTAGCATTATCACGGAAGTGGTAGCAACTATCATTTGAATGTTACTGCAGTATCTCAAGGGTGCATACTGAAGTCTTTAGGGTAATTACGAAAAGAGTAGTGCAAGTGTTTAACTAACAAGTTAATAAATAGAAAGTAGAATAATCGAAATTCGATCATTTAGTGATGCTCCCTTCGTGGAACATCGCACCCAACAAAACAAAACCGACGTTGTTGCGTTGTCTTCAAGTTCTCCTGGAACAGCTGCCAGAGTCGACCCTGTGCTGAGCCCTAAATTAAATCTCAACCAAAGCCCAAGGGTCGGCATGATTCAGATATGTTCTCTGTCCACAGCGGAATTAAACTAGAAATCGGTAGTAAAAAATAACTAGAAACTATCCAATCCCTAGACATTAAACAATGCACTTGTAAATAGCTCATGGTCAAAGAAGAAATCACAACAGGAATTAATATTTTGAACTAAATGATGAAGATGTGACTTATCAAAATTCATGGCGTGAAGCTAAAGCAGTGCTCAGAGGGAACTTTGTAACCTTAAATGTTATATTAGAAGAGAAGAAAAATGGAAAATTAGTGAAAAAGAAGCTATACAAAAGGAATGGTAAACCAAACCTAAAGAATGCATCAGGAAGGAAATAAAGATGAGCGTAGAAACTAACAAAAGATTAGTTTTAGTCTCAGGTAGTCACTGACAGTCAACCATTTCCATCTATTAGAATGGTAGTTGCATACGGTTCAATCTAATAGGAAGCAAACATTTATAATAAACGAAGCCAAAAGTTGGTTTTTAGAAAAGATTAATAAAATTACTATTATTAATGGTGACAAGGGTGGTCAGGAAAAAAGGAAAATAACAACTACCACTATTACGATTGGAAAAGGGAACATCACTAAAAATCTTACAGACATCAAAATGGTGGTAAATTGATACCAAGAACAGTTTTATGCCAATAAAATTGAATATCGCTGAAATGCAGTCATTCTTCAAAGAACACAAGTTACCAAAACTGACAGAAGAAGTAGAAAATCTGAGTAGTCCAATATCTACTGAAAATGTCAATTCATTATTAAAAATTGTCCCTTGAAGGAAACTCCCATTTTCAGAAAATTTGATTGAGTTATTCCAAACATTTAAGGGAAGGACACCAGTTTTTTTTTTTTTTTTTAAATCCAGAGGATGGAAAAGGGGAGGTCTTGCCCAACTGTGAATTTGGCGTAACCTTGAGGCTGTAATTATAGGCAAGGATACGAATTGCCGAAGACAAAACTAAGTCTGAGACAAAGTGAACAGAGCCTTCATAAACGTGTGACAAGAAGACCCGTCTTCGGTCATGCTTACTTTGGCAGCAGCGGAAAGGTGACAGAAAGGAGAGTCAGCTTTATAGGGCAGACGGCGGAAACACTAAGTCTCTGGTTGGCGGGCATCCTGTTACGGTGGAATTTTTGGAAGCAGAGGAAACTTTCTAATTGGTCTTCAGGTACTTTTGACCACCCTTGGTGGACTTCAAGGGGGCCGGCTCCCTGCTGCCTGGCAGAGGAAATTCCACCCCATCAAACGGCCTACAAAGCCCACCATGCCCCGGCCCCTGCTCCCCGCACCCCTCTCTGTCGTCCGGGAGCGTCAGCTTCCTTTCGTGTCCTCCGAAGTTCTACGGTCTCTTCCTCCTCCGTCTGGGAGATGCATATACTCCAGTGCAGGATAAAGACACTATCCGGTAATTCCAGAAAGGAGTATAAATTTAGAAACTGAATTATGCTATGAAAGAAAGGAACATATAAGAAAAGAAATTGGCTAGATTAGAGGGTTAGGACAGGCTTTTTGATCAAGTTTGAGGTCTGAATAATTTAACGGCAAATGGAAGGAGAAGTGGAGTCGTCCAGACAGACAGATGAAATAGTATGTGCAAAGGCCCTGAGGCAGGAGAGAGTATAAGCAGTATCGGAAATTGAAAGCAAGAACATAGAGAACAGGAGGTAAGCAAGGGTCTTGTAGAGCAGCAGTCCCCAACCTTTGACACCAGGGACCGGGGTGGGCAGGGCATGGTATGGTTTCGGGATGATTCAAGCACATTATATTGATTGTACACTTTATTTCTATTAGTATTACATTGTAATATATAATGAAATAATTATACAACTCAACACAGGTTGGGGACTCCTGTTGTAGAACATGATGAGGATCTTGTTCTTAATACTAAGAGAATACTTAATATAAGAATACTTAAAATAAGAGATATGTCAAGCAGGGGTAACATGATAATTTTTCATTAGAAAAGGAGCCTCTGGCTGCAGGATAGACTGGGGAGCAGTTGACATCCCAGGGGGCCATTGTGAGGCAAGTGCAATGGTCCTGGCCTTGAAGAATGAGCTGGGTGGTGGCAGTGGGGGTGGAGAGAGCTGGATACATTCTAGAAAAATGCAGGAGTTAAAATTGATAGAACCTGGTGACGGATTGACAGGGACGACTGGGATTTTGGCCTCCCCGGGTGGATGGCAGAACCTTTCCTGAGGCGGGGACGCTGGTAGACCGCCCTGCCGGAGGTGCAGAGTGAAGACACCAGTGAATGCATTGGTTTGTGGCAGGTTAAATTTGCGGTGCCACTGAGACGTTCAGAGGAGCGTGGAATAGGCAGGAGGGTAGGACATAGCCTGCAGTTCAGAAGAGCCTGAGTCACAGTAACAGCTGATGATTTCCATTCAAGTGTAAGTAGAAGATTTGTTCGTATTTTAAGTTTAAGGTATTGTTACTTGGCTTTCATTTCCTTTTTTCCCTCCCTCTCCTTTCCTTTGGAGAACTTACTTTAATGTTTCCTCCTACCCCTCTCTTACTGTCTGTGCGCTTCTTTCGACAGAGGAGTTTCCTAAATTCACCCCTCTCTCTTGGTTCGGCGTCTGCCTCTACAGTGGGCCTTGCCTGCTCACGGTCGGTCGGATGTTATCGGCTGAAAAGCAGACAGCAAAGCAAACCGCAGCTACAGGTCATTGGGAAAAGGTTGGAATGCGGGAAACAGGTTGCTATTTTGGGTGAGGATGATTTTCCAGCGCAAAGGACGTGCGCTGTTGCTGGGGTGCTTTTCAGAAGTCATGCTTCGGAGCGTCCACGTCTGCAGTCATGGGCTCAAGCCGGTGACTCTCAGGGGAGGAATGTGGTGTTTGAGAGTCTGGCCTCTGGCAGGTATTTGGATGAAGCCGGTGGGGAGGAGAGAGACGAGGAGAAGGTGTGAGACGAGGGTTTGTCTCCAAGTGTGTATAAAAGCGCCTAAGAATGCTTTTCTTGACAAGGCAATGAGATGACCCAGAATGAGTAGAACCAGCTGCTCTTTCTAAGTAAACCTTACTGGGCGGTGCTGATTCCAGCTGGAAACCCAAAACCTTATTGGGGTAGATCGCAATCCTGAGGCCAAGCAGACTCCACAGTAGGAGAAGGATTCTAAATGTTTCAACGGGCAGAATTTTCTAGAAGACTAGTAAATTGGTGCTTAGTTCCAATATTATAAGAATTGAAAGGTGGGGAAGGATAACTCAGGAAGAATTTTCTATATGCCTTAATAATTAATATTATTAAAAAAAAGGCAGAGACAAAAATATATTTTCCCCATGACGGTTGGTTTTTTCTTTGCCAAGCTTATCCAGTTGATCTCCACTGTGGGAAGTCGAATGAGGACTGTTTTACCCCAGCAGTTTCTGGGCAGTGGGACGTGATGACAGGGCTTGGCTTTGGGTCCAGCTGTCATTGGCCTCTTCCCAGGGTGGGGACTGTCTTCATGGCTGCGACAGACAAGGGGAAAACCAAGGTCTCTTAGCGACACAAGATGTTATTTTTGTGGTTGGTGAGATCTAGTCTGTTACGCTCCCAAATAAGTTTCCTAGCTGAAATTTCTAGGCCAATTTTCAACCTTTACTGAGACTGTTTTTCCACAGGGGACTCCATTAAGCTTCTAATGGTGCCATGTGACTTCTAAACACATAAATATTTGTGTACCTTTGTGTGTGTGTGCTCCCTAGGGACTAGGTATTGCTCTAAGTACCTACAAGGTATTAAGCCACTTAAGGCTCACATCAATTCTGTACGACTGGTTCTTCTGTGATTCCCATTTTATGGATGAATAAACAGTGGAATGGATGGGTCAGTTACTCGGCCAAGGTCACACAGCAGGTGCATGTCCCAGAGCCAGGGTCTGACCCAGTGCTGTCAGCGCCTGGTGTCTGCTCTCCTCAACGCTACCCCTCTGCATGGAAGAGGTAGACAGGTTAAAATGTGTAGTCCCAGTGATGTTTTATTTTCTTGCAGGAGTGACTGGGTGACATCCTACAAGGTCATGGTGAGCAATGACAGCCATACCTGGGTCACTGTGAAGAATGGATCTGGAGACATGGTGAGTCTCTTCTTCCCTCTGATCATGCCCTTGGTGCCGGGCTGTGCGAGGCTCTGCAAAGGGAGGCGATGTGTGACCTGTGCCTTGGAGGTTTGCTGATTCTGTGTTGACTCAAACCTCCCATGAGAGTCTGATGGACGGGGACCCCCTTCTCCTTCCCTGGAGCTCAGAGGCAAGTGGCCCACGTTTAGGGCTAATGTAAAATTCAGCCTTTATTTACTCCAATCAAAGAGTTGCTGGGATGCAGCACGTTACATCATTCGCAAGTTGGCCCTGGAAGATACGTGGGTAGGGCAGGTGCAGGCCCTGCAGCTATGCATAATGTTTCCTAACTTGCTTAATGACTTGCTCTTTTAGCTGCATGATTGGCTCCAGCTTAATCAGTTCTGATCCTGTCACTGTCTTCCTGAGATGCTCAAGTGCGTGTTCCTAGCATGGCATCCAATGTCTTACACATCTGACTATATGTACAGCCTGCCTGGTCAGCCTTCGTCCTCATTCTTACCCTGCGTGCACAGTCCTGGGGGCCACAGTGAGCCAGCTGCCCCTCTGCCTGTGAATCCTGTCTCTGGGCTTCTGCAACCATTGCTGTCCCTTTTCCCTAGACCCCTCATCCTGACAGATCCACATAGTTTTCTCTCCGTGCCAGTTCAAACAGCACCTCTTCCCCAGTGCTTAGCCTGGTCCCCTCCTCCTGGAATCTGAAAGCTCTCTGGCTGTCCCTTTGCCAGGACATGAACAGATTTCTCCTGCAACACAGAATTATAACGCTCCTTCCCCTACCGCATGTACCAGCTAGACAGGGGCTCCCTGCAGCCAGGGCCAGGCTGAACCTTTTTTCTCCTCAATGCCCAGCACAGGGTAGCTTCTCCCAGTACGGTCTTGTTGAAGTGGACCACTGCCTCTTTGATCCCTTGATAATCAAGCTCTGAAACTCTCCTTTTCCCTCCTTGGGCATAAATAGATCTTTGAAGGAAACACCGAGAAGGAGATCCCCGTCCTCAACGAGCTGCCTGTGCCCATGGTGGCCCGCTACATTCGCGTCAACCCGCGGTCTTGGTTTGACAACGGCAGCATCTGTCTGAGGATGGAGATCCTCGGCTGCCCGCTGCCGGGTGAGTTTGTTTCCCCGTCTCCCCTGCAGGGCAGGAGGCAGGTGCCCAGCCACGGCGAGTGAAAGCAAACCGAGCCCTAGTTTTCACATGGGAAAAAAAATACATGTCTATTGTAGAATATTTAGAAAACACAGGTGAGCCAAAAAGAAAACAAACATTTTGCGTACTCCCACTCGGAAGTGCTGTGAGCGTTTAGGGTATTGACGTCCCTTGCCGAGCTCCAGCGGTGCTCCTGCTGCAGCTTCAAGGTGTTGCGGACCACTCAAAGTGAGCACAAAGAACTGTGTAAATATCGGGGGACGCATTTATTTGTTGTTGACAGATCCCACTACACTGGGCAGCGGCAGTGGGGAGGGGGGAGGTAGAAGTTCATTCTAAACTCGGCCATTCTGCATGGTCTCTTGTTGATTTAAATAGCTCCGCTTGGTTGCCTTTGCCTTTGGGTAAACGCTCGCTCTGTTAGACTGCATTCCCCTGGCCCTGTTTTCGCATGATGGTATTTGGGTGTAACCTCGGGGGGCTTAAGGAAAGGGGCTTGAGTCCACGTGTGCCATCGGGGTCCTTGGCACCGTCCGCTTGGGACAGGCTGACCTGGTCGGGCTCATGGCTGGCTCCGTGTGGCCTGTCAGGGGTTATGCGCTCGTGCCCGTGTGGAGCCTCTAGGCGCAGCTCTTCCTCCTGACCAGACACCTCCGGGGAAGGCAGCTGGCCCTGAGAGCACCCTGCAGCAGCTGACTGGGGCCTGCAGGGGCGTTCACACTCCCGTCCACCCACAGCGAGGCCACGGAGCACGGCTGTGGCTCATGCCTCTCTCGCTCTCCCCTCCGGGGTGTCTTCCTGCTCTGCCCGGTGTGCCGTGTGGCCTGGCCCCGGCCCTCCCAGCACCTCCCGAGGGCGGGGGACCAGCTGTGGCACTATTTCTGCAGTTATTCCCCTACTGCCCTGTGTTTTTGAAGCATATCAAAGGTCATTTTATTGTTTTTTCCTCAATTCCATACTATTCATGATCTTGCTTTGCCAAGCATGGATTTTTACGACACAAACCTTGTATTGGCGAGAAAGACGGCCCCCTCTCCCTGTCTACCTACCCTCACTCCAGACGGATTTTTGTTTTGTATCTGTTTGTACTTACTAGATTGCTAATTTTTTTCATGTCATTAAAACCGTTAGAGACCATCTGTCCCACGGATGCCTTCTAGCCCAGTCCGTGGACAAAATCTCACGATTTCAATCTGCCTCATAGAGTTGGAAATTCAGTTGTTTCCAATATTTTGATTCTGTAAACAACCTCACAGTGAACATCCTTATTTCTCTGTCATTGTTTCGTGTATGTGTCCTCGGTTATTTCCTGAAATTAGATGATGACAGGTAGGATTGCTGGTGCAAAGAATGTGCACAGTTTCAAGGCTGATTTAGAGAGTGCCGAAGCCCTGCCGGGTTTGGGATTTGCGTCCTTCTGTGGCTGGTTGGTGCTGGAGCTGCAGCCACAGGCCCAGCCCCTGCTGCCTTGGGCCAGCCGGGCTCTTCTAGCACAGGGCGTCTGTGGGCACAGACGTCTCAGGTGCCTGCAGGGAGGGCTCGCGGCTCTGGCCGTCTTTGTGACAGGCCAAGAGCCTTACTCCCCCGTTCTGCTCAGCACAGCCTTGGTCTGCTTGCTTAAAAAGTAAGGTCATGGTTTTTCTCTGCGGGCAGGAATTCATCTGTTGTTGGCAAAGGGCAAAGGGCAGCCTGGGAGAGTCCCATGAAATAAATATTTCCCTGCGAAGTTATTCTGGGTGGGCGTGTGTTTGAAGATAGGTCCTGGAGGTCCTTTAAACACTCACAAAGGCGGAGTTACACTGTGCAGTCTGAACTCAAGTATGGACTCACAATGGTTCTATTTTCCACCCCGAGATATTTAGGGCCATTTTTCTTCTAGAAGTGACTTAGCCGTCTGCTCCGAGGGGAGCTGGCTGTTCACGCATGCTGCCTGGCGGGGGTCACGTCTAAGGACCAGGGTGGCACAGGGGCCCCAAATGAGCCTTCCTCATTGCCCTGGTGCCAGTAAGATTCCTTTGTAAAAGGAAATGAGGCCGCAGCCAGGGATGGCCCAGCTGGCCCAGCTGCCCAAAGTCAGTGAGCTCTCGTGGTCTGAATGCAGCCACCCGGAGAGCTCCTCCCGGAACTCTTCTTTATGAAAAATCCAGTTCCCTTTCCCCGTCTCTGCCCCTCCACCCCTACCCTTGCCTGTGAACTCTCTGGGGGCAAGGAGGGTGCTGGTGCTTTTTTAGACTTCATGAATAATATTTCAAGAAATTTTTTAGCTGTAAAGTGAATTACTATGTACCGTGGTCTAGTAATAGGACTTTTAAAGCTCGTAAATAAAAGAAAATGGGCATTTGTTGTTTAATGGGCACAGAGTTTCAGTTTCATAAGATGAAAGAGTTCTGGAGGTGGATGGTGGTGATGGCTGCCCACACTGTGACTGTAGCACTGCTCAACTATACACTTAAAAATGGTTATGATGGCAATGTTTATGTGGGTGTATTTTACCACAATTAAACATGAAAATAATTTTGTTGCTATTAATTTAAAAAACTAAAAAAAAAATGTCAAGCCCTTTTCCCCAAGTTTGAATGGACTTGTCCGTTTTGGACTAAATATATGTGCTTATCAGAACCTGGGGAGAGCTTCTGAAGATGAAGTTTTAGTAATGAAAAATTCAGGTTAAGACTTACGCCAGCTGACTTCAAGATCAGGGATCAGGGCCTTGGTGATTTTCGGGGATTTTGCTGCTGCAGACAACACTGCAGTGCTCACTGCCTGGTTCTTGAAAGGACCCGGCGAGCTTCGCACACAACTGCCCCGCAGGGTGACAGGGTGGTGCCCAGCGTCCTGGGAAATGGCCTTCAAGATACGGCGATGGTGATGCCTGAGCTCCTATCTCTGCCCAGCAGCATTTATCATGAATGTATGACTTTGACTTCTCTGGGGGAGGTTGTCACCCCCCACCTCCTCTTCCTGGGCTCCAGGTCTAAGTGGCTGCCTCCCTCTGCACAGCGCCGAGGTGTCCAGAGTTCTTGGGTTTGACTCAGAGCATCTGGCCATGAGCCGTATGGTGGTCTGTGCACAGGAGCATGTTCTCCCTGGAGCACAGAGCAGGGCACTGCCCAAGAGTCGTTCCTGTGGGTCGAGGGACCCATTGAAATTCTGGCCTCCTTTCTCCTGACACAGGTCCCCAGTCCATGCCCATAATAACTGAAAAGTTATTTTAATTGTGAACCCACCACCTGTCTTGCTGAACTATGCTAACACCGTCTCAGCCAGCTCACCCCTCATCAACATGTGTAAACTGGGAGAATTCCGGTTGGGGGGAGAGGAGGGGGCCCCAATTCAGCCCCTAACAGGACATGATCAGTAGACCAGTTTGGACAGAGCAGAATGTTCAAATAGTTCAATCAGGGAAGTGAGGTTGGGAAGGCCATTTTAGGCTCCATTCCCAGAGTTTGTGTCGCCCCATGTCTAAAGTGCTGCAGAAGGAACCAGCCAGCTGTCAGTACAGGGGACGCATAGAATTAACCGCACGAAAGGAGAATGTTTGCCAAAGCTCCATCCGTGAGGATTAAGGCCTCATAAACTCCTGTTTCGGAGGTCAGAAGTCCTACCTGAATTAGCTTAAGAAAAAAATAAAAGAAATTTTTGGCTCAAATAAGTAAAAATTCCAGGGGTTGGTCTGACTTTGGCTTGAGGCAAAAATAGTCTAACATTTCAGGGCCGCCTTGTCGGGGTCAGGGCTCTGGGGTCAGGGCTCTGTCTCTCACTGTCTCACAGACTGGCAGGTTGGCCCTGAACACCCCAAACTCACATCCTCCCCTCTGAGGGCTCCAGCAGAGAGAGACTATTTTTCTACAGCTTTGGGAGAAAGGTCATCTGATTGGCCAAGCTAGGACCCTGGGGTCATGTCTGAGCCAGTGACTATGGCCGGAGGGAGTGTGTTTTAACTACATCCGCGTCACATACCCACACCTGTGCGTGTGGGCAGGCAGTCTCATCCGAGCCCCCCGGAATAGACTCCCCCCAGGGGAAAGGGAGTCTCTTGCCCCCAGAAGGAAAAAGGGAACAGAGACTGGCTTTGTCTGTGGACTCTGGGCTTGGTCCTCACTCACCTCACTCACGAAAGTGCTGGCTCCTAGTAGGTTCTCAGTAAAAGTTAGTCTAGGCAGAAGAAATGGACAAGTGAAGAAGGATTTGTTCAAAATGTGGGCAACCGCGAGTTGTGCAAAATACCTGTGGTGTTGAGACAGCCCTGGGACCCGCGCCCATATCCTTCAGTGCCTGATTAGTCTTGAAGAAGGAAGACTATTGCCAAACCTTTGTATCCTTTGTACTTGGGGATGAATTTGCCTTCAATCCTTTTTAAGAGCGTTGAAGGTATAACTTGTGTTCCGAAAACAAAAGTTCTTTGGAAAGAGGCCCCCGAGGCTTGGGAGGCGTGGAGTTGGTCTCAGGAAACAGCAGGTGGATAAGTTGAGTGTAAATAAATGTGGAAAATAGGCTTTACCTTCGCTTTGAAACTTGCAGGCTTGGAAGTGGAAGAAGGGCAGGCAGCTTGCCCGAGGCGTGGTCAGCCCCACTCCCAGAGAAAAGTGCTTGAGAAATAACTGGAGGCGTTTGCCTGGGCCCAGTGGCTTTTCCTTTGTGGTGTGGACAGAAGGCCAGTTCTCCCTCCCACATCATTTCCTTTTCCATGACAGTATTTTGTTTCTACTAGCATGAAAAACTTTTGTGAATATTAAAAATTGCATATTCGGTGTTTGGGGAAAAATGTGATTTTTAACTTGGTGCAAGTGGCCTCCATTCTCAAGGGCGAAGCCAGTTCGGGTCAGTTGATGGCATGTGCTGCGTGAGCTCGGGACTTTACCCGGTGCTTCTCAAACTTCTGGGCCTGCGGAGTCGGCTGGGTCGTGTTACAGTGTGGGCTCTGGTTCCGTAGATTCGGTGTACCTAGCAAGCTGCCAGTGGTGCTGGTCTGAAGACCACATTTGGTGGCCTGGAGCAGGCCTTGCTGCTCCTGATTCCTCAGGGAGCAAGTGCTCACGCTCCATTGCCCTCCACTGCCACGGCCTCTGGAATGTTCCTTGGAGCCACTGGGGTCAAACAGACGGCTGCATGGCCCCACATTTCCCACATGGTTCATAAGGTAGTAGGTTGGCCTTCTAAAGCACCATGTTTTCGCTATTTTGGAGCTAGTGCTGAGCTGGCCTCCAGTAGGAACCAAGGCATACGTTTCCAGGGAGGAAAGGTGACACGGGAATTTATGCCAAATGGGCTGGCTGCGTATAAATATTCAACAGGTTATAGGAAGAGCTATTGTGGTTCAAGTTTCCTAATTTGGAAAGGCGAACTTTATTTCTCATAAAGGGTTGCAGCCTGCAGGTGCCTTCTTATAGGCTGGATAGCATAGCCTCGGGCAGAAACCAAGAGCAAGCCCTTCTTCAGGGGAGGGGTAAAGGGAACAGGAATCTGTGCCCAGTGGGTGGTTGAATATGCATATTTAATAAGCTGTAGGAGGAGTCATGAATATTCATGAGAGGAGAAACACGCCCATGTGCAGTTGAGTTTCATGTCGCTTCATAGGACCCGTATTCAAAAATGGCCGTGATAGCAGGATCTCAGGCTGGAGTTTCCGGCCCTGTGACATCAAAAGGTGAAGCAGAGGACATGAATCCCTCTGCACAGCCTCCGTGGCCAGAGCCACTCTGTGGTTGGTGGCCTCTTATCGGGAAGGAAGGACTGCTGGTCAGTTGTGTTGAAACCACAAGAGGGAGAGCAGCATTAGGTGGCCGGGTGAAATCAGCAGCGGGGCCCTTTCCAAAGGGCTGGTTTCCACTTAATCCTGAGGGGAGAAAGCTGAATGGCAGGTAGCGTGGGAGGGGGTATAAGGTGTGTCCGACCTTTTATGGCTGGGCTTTCAGTTTATAAAGTTCCTCTGGGATCCCCCTGGCCAAGAGAGGATCGGTTCAGTCAGTTGGGGGGCTTAGGATTTTGTTTTTGTATCTAACTATGAATATTCACAAAGGGGGAGCGTGTATGTGTAGTAAGCAAACATGCATGTGACATAGGTCCCATGTTCACTCTGGGGTGGAGACTTAACATTTAAATGCATTAAAGTTAGGTCGTATTCATCAAGAGGTGACATGGTGGATGCTGAGGCATCCTGTGTGCAGAACCAGTCCACGGTCAGTGTCTGTCATCAGGAAGGAGCGCCGGTCAGCCGTGTGCATCAGCCGTGAGCGAGTCTTTTGAAACGGCCGGTTTCTGCTTCACTCATAGGACAGATCCTCACGGCGGTTCGCGAGGGGAGGGATGACGAGCCACGTCTGACCTCCTGTCCAGTCGTGGCTGGGAGCTCTGTTTTTAAGACTTCTCTGGAGTTGCCGTGGCCCACAGGGATCTGTTCAGTTGTTTGGGGGGCTTAGGTTTTATCTCTGTTTCTCAGAGGCAGTGTTAAAAGCTAGAGATTGGGCTGTGCTGTCCCCGCAGTTCCCACCCGAATCAGGCCCCTAGCAGAGACGCCACGAGTAATAGAATAACGAGAGTGAATTCAAACCCGTATTTCTGTCCCTAGATCCTAACAACTACTATCACAGACGGAACGAAATGACCACCACCGACGACCTGGATTTTAAGCACCACAACTATAAGGAAATGCGCCAGGTAAGACCCAGACCACAGACTCTGATGCCAGGAATTTTTCAAAAGAGCAACATATCATGTGCCTATAACCCTTAATTTTTTTCCCAGAAATCAGGATGATGTGTCAGAGACAGGGGACTGAATGATTGTTTGGTTTGCTGGAGACACAATAAGTGCTTGTTGTTTCAAGGTCTGGGGTTCGGGTGGCCGCAGGGCAGCTTCCTCGCTGGCAAATGATTGAAACGCAGTTTGAATCCAGGGTCTTCTGACTGAATAGTTCTTAGGCATGATGGTATGTTTGAGTGCTTGTGCTGATTTAAGGATGTTGTTCATAGGTGTAGTCAAAGAAGAAAAAGGGTCTAGAATAATGCTTAGAATAATAATAATAGCAGGAAGTGTTCGCATAGGACCAAATGCTGTGCTCGGCAGTTGACATACATGAATGTGTTTAACCCTCTGACTACCCTAGGGTGGTAGGGACTGTCGTTAGTTTCTTACAGGTGGGGAAACTGAGTCACTGAATGACTATAACTCTACCTCTTGTTACTCAGATGCTCAGAGTTTCAATCTCGGCTATGTATTAGAATCACCTGGGTGAATCTGTAAGCCTCCCTGTCATTGAGCACCGGATCAGGCCAACTAGGGCAGAATCCTTCAGAGAAAAGGGCCCAGGATCCACATTTTAAAGCACTCCTGGTGCTTCCGTGGTCCAGCCCAGCTTCAGAACTCCTGGTTGATACCTTTACTAGCTCTTAGTACTGTTAGAAAGAAAAGGCAATCCCAGATGAGAGTTTTCCCCAGATTTCATCACAGAAACACGGCAATTCTGAGCTTTTGACAGCATTGGCATACTGGATGCAGAAAGGGGAAGACATCACATATCTGTTAGGACAAGCTAAAAGGCAGTCCCTATGCTGAGTGCGTCGTCTGTGAAATCCTGTTCTGTGACCACCCCCAGCAGGTACTAGAAAGCATGGGGAGGTGCTGGCCAGTAAGGAACCCTCAGCCAAGACTCTGAAGAGGCAGAACCAGCAGAAATGTCCTCATGAATACATTTGCAGAGCGAACACTCACCAAGGGCAATGAACATGGCGCAAAGGGAGGGCTCGCAGGTGCAGAGGGAAGGAACCAGCCATCCAGGACAAACGTGGGGAGGATTCTGAGGACGGTACAGCCAGGCTGAGCCCCAGGCCCACGGAATGAACAAGCCTGTTCATCTTGGTGAAATTTAGCTTGAGACACTCACACGCCGCTTCCAGACACCTGTCAGCACAGACTTAGAGGTGGGATGTGCTAAAGAAATCTTCTCGCTGTCTTGCTCTTCAGAAATCAAGTTGACGTGTTTGGACTTGGGGCCTGTGAGTCATCCCTGCTGCTCCACAGTCTCGGGGTTTGTGTGACTCCACTCGCCATTCCGCCTTACACGGGTGGATTAACTCTGCCTAGCTCCCTGGATGTCTCAGGATATCTTTTAGAGCCCAGAAACAAAACCAACATCAACTCGGTGCAATTAATGTCAAAAGCAATAAATCTGAATGCATTTAAAATGAGCAAACTGCACAAAGAGAGTCTTGGTAAATGGCAACTTTGCAAAGTTGTCCAGTGTGGGGAACTGGGCTCTTTTCTTGCAAGCAGAGCTAGTGGGCAGCACTTCATTTCACTAGGCAACTCTGATCCCTGGGTGGACTAAGAGGAGCCTTTGGGTTGTCAATGCAGCCCCCTCGGGCGACACTGGGGGACACCTCTGAGGCCCCAGAGCTCAGCAGCACTCAGCTGGAAACTGTCCAGGGGAACACCCATCAATCCTGAAGAGTGTTCAAGCCAGAAATGGTTTGCCATTTGGATTCCTGTCTCCTACGGATGGGAAGGAAGACAGCATTTTTAGTAATTTGCCCATATGGAGTCTGCTTGGTTACTGTAGAAATCTTTCTACTTAGGAAAAAATGGTTCGTTTTTCCTACTATTGAAAGAGACATTGATAAGAAACCAAAGAGAAACGGGAGCAGGAAGCGAGAAGAGACAATAGGAAACCTGTTGCATCGTGAGAGGAAAGTCATGAGAACACGTGTGGCCGAGGGCGCTGCCCTGTAAGGCGTGTTCCAGGCGGAGGGGGCAGTGGATGGGCGTGGGAGGGAGAAGGGAGGAAGGAGAAGGCCCCCACGCTGGTACTCTAAGGTGGAATGAGAGAGTTGTTCCGAGAGAATGCTGCAGACCTTCTAGCGTGTGTCGCAGTTTATATGCACATTGTCTGCCTCATTTGGGACGATGAAGGCAGAGACCCTGTCATTTTATCACACATCTGTAACATGCATGTGATCAATAAGTATATTTGAGGTCGTTACAATGGGGGGGTGCTGAGAGGGAGAGGAGGCCCATCTGCTTGGCCATGGCTAGGGGGCTTCGGTTGCAGATGAGGTCAGCTGTCATCCAAGGTGTGTGGCTGGGTGTGGGGAGGCAGAGACAGAAGCGGGGTGCTCCAAGCTGAGAGGACAGCCAGAGCAAAGGTGGGAGCATCCAGGTGTGTTTCTGGCACAGTTGGATGTCAGTTGGGAGAAGAGGCTGCCCCGGGTCTGAGAGGTCAGCGGAGGTTCTTCAGGAGAGCGGAGCAGAGCTGTGTTTCCGGAAGACAGCAGATCACCTGCCGATCAGGGTGTGCTGAGGTCAATGCTGGTGGCTGAGAATGACTGTGCACCAGCAGGGACTGGCGCCCGGGGCCT